>PVIC010044953.1:0-14767 GCA_004025085.1 Thryonomys swinderianus
TCAGTACTTAGCTAAAGATCTCACTGGGGAAACTCTTCAGAGCTGTTTCTCTTACTGTCTCCATCTGTTGTTCTGCCTTCTCTGGTGGTCTATCTTAAAACTTAACCTTCTTGTCCTCTTTAGACTCTCACTTTCTCTCACCTCAGAGATACTGCTAGGCTTCTGCACTCTCCCTTCCTGCATGCCAACTGAAAACTGCCCCCATGTGTAAATTAGGGATTTGTGGGATCATGGTTTCCTTCTCTCCTAGATCACAGTTGTGAACTGTTGGATGCCAGGAATACTGCTTTTAATATATAACACCAATTTGTTTTAAATCAGGGATTTGGACTTAGATAAAGTCTAGTTTGATTGCTGGTTCCATTGCTTACTATCAGTGTGATACTAGAAAATTTATTTATTTATTTATTTAGAGACAGAGTCTTGCTTTGTAGTTCAGGCTAGCTCTGAGCTCACTATGTAGCCCAGGCAAGCCTCGAACTCAGCAGTCCTCCTGTCTCTGCCTCCTGAATGCTGGGATGACAGGCAGGAGCCACCACGCCCGGCATTTGTGGTATGTGGTATTGATTGCTGGTGGGCATGAGTCTTCACGCCCAGCATTGTATGTGGTTACTGGGATTGAATTGAGGACCTTGCACTTGTGAGACAGGTGCCGGAACCACTGAGCTAAATCTCTGGCCCTAGATAATTTATTTATAATTATTACTATTGAACATGTTTATTCATCTGCAAGGCAGAGACAGGAGGATTGCTGAGTTCGAGGCTTGCCTGGGCTACATAGTGAGCTCAGAGCTAGCCTGAACTACAAAGCGAGATCCTGTCTCAAAAAAAAAAAAAGTAGCTCATAGGTATTATTCACATGCCAGACTTTCATGAGTACCACCAAATCTAATCATTGTAACAATATAGATAGATACTATCATTTTTCAGAGGTGAAAGCAGAGTTTGTATAAATCCTCATGCAAGACATCAGCTGGCATACTCAAGGAATGCTCACTACCCTTGTCCCACGGTATGTATAGGGGATTAGATTTCCTGTGGATATGGTCTTAGTTCCTTTTGCATCACTGCAGCAAGACGCCTGAGACTCACAACTTAAAGCAGAGAAGGTTTATTCTGGCTTGTGGTTCGCTGGCTCTGAGGCAGAGTCCTGTGTGAGTCCACACTGGGAAGTCGAGGTGTCTGTGCTGCAAGGCTGGAGTCCACATGCAAAGCCTCGTAACAGATGTCCAAAGATGATGATGAAGCCTTGGAGCTCCTCCTGAGAAACAGAAGACTTCCCTCTTCCTTCCTTTTTCATTACACCCAGGCTATGCTCTCACTGCTTGGTCTTGCCCACACTCAGCATCAATGTTCCCTCTTCAGTAAATCCATCATTCAGACGCACCCAGAACCATGTTAAACCAATCTGTCAGACATCAAGTTGACAGCACAGGTAGCTCTCACACCCTCAGTGACCACCTCCAACCAGGCCCGCCTCCCAACAGCACAGTCAGCCATTAACTCATCAGGGGCTTAACATGTGCACTGAAGGAGACAGCATCCCATGACCCAGTCACCTCTGAACACGTGAAACTTGGAGGGGTGTCTAGATCTGAACCATAGCAGATCTCAGAACTACAGATTCTGAACCCACTAGATAAAATGGAGTAATATTTACATTTTAATTTACATACATCCTCTTATATATGTCAGATTATCTATAGGTTACTTGTAGTACCTAATGGAATGCAAATTAATATTTATTTTTGAGGGAATAATGAATAGAAAGACATCTGTACATGTGAAGAATGTGTAGTATTTTTCCTAAATATTTTGATTCACACATTTGGAACCTGCAAATAAGGAGGCCTGACTATGATGGTTAATTGCCTTGGATATTTGACTTTAATTTGGAATTGCATTATGCTGAAGGGAAATGATAATTGGCATTATGGCACAGAAAAATGCATTGAAACCTGGACTTAAATACAGCATGGGAACTTAAATTTATTTCAGAATGAGAGCTCTACAGGGGATATGTCTCTCTTTATGATGTTTCAATCTTAGTGTGGGCCTTTGTTGTGATAGATGCACGCATGAGTTTAAACTGCTTAAAATTATAAACTCAGTTTCTCAGGGGCAATAGCCATGTTTCAAAGCTCAGTAGCCACACATGTGGCTGGCAGTATGGCCTCAGACACAGAATTTCCATCATCATGCTAAGTTCTTGTAGACAGCTTTGGGAGTTCAAGTTGTTATGGCTGCCTCCTAATGACCTCTGTTTCATTATGCCTTGTTTACTCAGGCAATACTTACTGGGCATGTCCTATGTGTTAGACTGTGGAGTATGTCACAGTAGGCAGAATCAGGCAGAAACCACTCTCTTGGTTCTTGTAATCTCTCTTCAGTCTCACCCCCTCCCCTTTCCCACGAATATGCTGCATGGCTTCCTGGAGGTTCTGTTTTGGAAGATAAATCTGAATGTGTTTCTTTTTGTCTGTCTTGGAATCCTCATGGCCACATAGTGTGCACCAAGGTTCTGTGAGATCTCCTGCCTCAGCAGGCTGGAGGCTCATGGAGTGTCTGCTGCCGGGGACTCTCCTGCCTGCTAGGAGATGCCAGCACCCCAGAGCCCCACTCTGGAGCTGTACGCTCCCAGGTTCTGAGGACCAGAAGACAGGCAGGGGGTGTGGTCGTGTCTTCAGGAAGCTCTTCAGCCCTGCAGCTCCCCTTCTGGGCTTTGACTACAACTCAGCTTCAACTTTGTGGCTCAGTGGAAACGTTCTCTTGGGTTTGCTTGTCTCCCCTGGACACAGTGTTCTTTCTCTTCAGTGTCCCTATAGCACCTGTAACAAGCTGTGTTCCTGCACAAGGAGAGAAAGAGTGGTGTCAGTGGCCATGAGGCCAGTGGCCGCCATCTTTTATATCTCCTCCTGACATCAGATCTGGGCGGTCCTATCACGGTTCAGATGCTGTTCTGCACACATGTGCTGTCCATGATTGACAGGTTTCCATGATTGGCAGGTCACACTTAACTGCTCTGCCAGTTTGTCATGTCCTGATCTCCTGTCTAAGATTTTGTACAATGAATAGCGGTTCTCACATAGATAGCAGTGGTGATGGGAATACAAAGCAGTGAGGCTTTTGGCCTTTTTTTAAAGGTGATGCTCAGAGAGGTTAATTAATTTGTACAAGGTCACACAGTAGGGATTAAAAGTTTGAGCATGTTTCAGAGCACTCACTAAATGCAGAGGGTGAAGAGGATGAAATGAGAAATAGGAGTTTTATTTATTTATTTATTTATATTTTTAGCTAAAGTCCCTTTTCTCTCCAACTTGCGATGTAAAAATGAAAGGACTATTGATTGGGAGGACTGAATGTGCAGTTAGTAATGAGATTCCCTCTGAAAAATCCTTTAAAGTCCCCATAATTAATTTATTTGGGAGGTGAAACAAACTGAGCACGTGAAATGAGTTAGAACTATTAATGGCCTGCACTGGGTGCATCGCCCGAGGCTGTGCAGCTTGATGAAGGGCACTGAGATCCGGGTCCACATGCCGGCCCGTGGTGCCCTTGAAATTGTGCTCTCCAAATCAATTATTGATCACACCCAGGGTTCAACAGTCCTCTCAGCCACTGTCGCTCAGATGTGCTGTGGCTTCAGTGTTTGTTCTGGTTCTACCCGACTGAGCTAGGAACCAGGGGTCTGCAGAGAACAGGGCCCCACGAGCCCACTGAGAACCCCTCACCCCATTCTCCTGGTCTGCTTTGCAGAGTCCAGGGGAACTAGCTTGTGGGGAGCCTGACCCCCACAGTGTACTTGGCTTAGACATGAAGTGCTGACATCATGGAGAGACAAAGCCAGGCCATCAGTGTGTGACGGATGTGCCAGGGAGGTGGGGACCGGAACTTCCGGGAGGGATGGGGCTGGTCTGTCCCTTCACTGGGGAAGGGGAGGTCTGTGCACTTTAGTGTCCGTACCCTGTACCTTAAAAAAGAAAGAAGAAGGGATCTGTGCTTCATTACCCCTCTTCTCTTGGGCTACAGAAAGGTGGGTTAATGGCAGTAGTAATGGTGGCACTGGGGCATGCTGTCTGCCACTCATGACTCAGTGTGGGGGGTGTTCGGGAAATGGTGATGGCCGGGTGAAGAACACTGAATTTAGGGTTCCAGGCAGTATATGACTTCCTGGGGTAACTCCAGAGGAGAGTCTGAGCTGGGTCTTTTATGGACAGGGTTGGGGAGCAGATGGGATGGGCTCAGGTGGGGTCAGGAGAAGAGAGTGTGGTATAGGGGAGAGAGAACGGCTAGGTACGTGGTCACCCTAACAGCCAGTATTCTGCTGAACATGGACTGTGACTTAGTAGGTGGCATGGGTTTGCTGTGTCCTAACAGAGGAGATGGTGCTTCCTGGGCTCAGGTAGCTGGGACCAGCCATTCCCGAAACTTCCGAGGCGGGGTGGGGGTGAGGTGGAGTCAAACCTGCCTGTGGACACCATGATTAAACCCATTTTACTGATGTCAAAGCTATTTTAGTCACTGTCCTTGTTGCTGGGACAGAATACCTGACACTTAAAGGAAGAAAGGTCTATTTTGGCTCACATTTCATTCCAGGGTCAGCCAGATCCAATGAGTCAGCTTGGGATCAATCACGTGATGGGAGGAAAGTGGGAGAATTAAGGAAGGGGGTGGGGAGGAGAGGACCTTTTCTGGGCCAACCCCAGTGAGCACTTCCTACCAGTGGCCACATCCTAGGAGCGAGTCAGCCTGTAATCCAATCACCTTTCAAAAGCCTCACCTTTGAGTGCCCGAGGCTTTGGGGGCACCCAGATGTAAACCATATCAAAGTCTCTGAGAAGTCAAATGGCAGCCTGCCCGAGGCACACAGTGACAGCTGGGACAGCAGCCTCTGCTCCGGGTCTTTGTGCTGTTGGTGGCTTTCCTTCCTCTCAGGGCAGGGTTTCATGCACTGTGGACTTCCTTTGTCCTGTAGCAGGGTCAGCAGCACCCTGACTTCTAAAACTAGAGAGGGGACCTGGGGCAGCGCAGGGAGGGTTGTGTTCAGGGTGAGGGAGGGCATTGTAGGCCCCACCCCAGGGAGAGTGGTGTGGGGTGGCAGGGTGGGGAGTTCCTCGCTTGCCAGCAGCACACAGAGAGCGGGATTACCCATAGGTGATTTCACGGACTGCTGGGCACCGAATGCGGCTCTCATGGCCGGGTGTGGACAGGGTCAGGGCTGTAAGCCTGAGACCTCACGGGTCTCCTGTTGACACCATAGGGCTCTCAGATGCCCAAGTCAGGGCAGGTCCACTCTAGGAAGCCTGGATTAGGATTCCTATCAACACCGAGATATGAATTAAACATTTATCTCAGTGTTGTGGAAAAAGCCATATAGGTTTCACTGGCTTTGAAAAATGTTTTTACAAATGTCATCATTTAACCTTAACAACAGTTCTGCGAGAGAGGGATTACTGCTCTCCTCGGACAGGTTTAGAGAAAATGAAAGCTTTAGGGGGGTTAGTAGCCGAGGCAGTGCTGAAATCCAGGAGACCTAACTCCGGATCCATCGCCTGCTTTTCTGTACTGTGGTGTCAAGGGCATCCCTGGGGGAAAAGGATGCTCTGAGGTCACCCACAGGGATTATCTTGGGACAGTGTTAACTCAGAGGTTGGCCAAGACAAAGCTCACTGAACAGAAAGGCTCCAGGACCAAGTTAGGATGCTTGAATTGCACAGTTTAGTACACAAATTTATTTAGTACATTGCTTGAAGCAAGTGGGCCAGAGTGGTAGTTACTGCTTTTGGGGGTGGACACAAGCAGGGCCCACACGGCCAGCCCTCTGCCCCCTCCTCGGGCCTCCCTGGGCAGTGGGAACCTGTGAGCTAGTGGAAGCGAAGGTGGTCAGGCGTGTGTGAGAGCTTGCAGTCAGACCTCCAGTTGGGCCTGGCTCTAACTACTAGGACAGCTTCCCACCCTCTCACCTTCGGTTTCCTCCCTGCCCAAGAGGCCATAAATGCAACTACTTCTCATGGCTATTTAATATTTCATAAGATACTATCTTAGACATCAGCTCAAGCCCTTGTCTTTTGTAAGTGTAATTTTAGATCTGGGTGAAGAGCTAATCTTCTCATGCATTGTAGATCATACTTGCAGGGCCCTACAGTCCTGCAGAGCATGGTTTCATTTCACACTGCTCTTTCCAAGCAGCAAACCATGGGAAGGAACTGAAGGGCTGAGGTTGGGGCTCAGTGACAGAGCGCTCGGTTCGCATGGGGGAGGCCCGAGTTCAATCATTGCCAACGCTGAGAATGAAACAAAAAAGCAAATACAAGAAGAAAATTCATACTGATTGAACTCAGAGAAGCCATTCCAGGGATTCTACATTTATCTTCTGTGTCCTCATGGAGCTGCCAGGGAGGAAGGATGGGTTGTGGGGACAGAATTTACCCAGTTGGCAGCAGAAAGGAGGCTCTGGAGGGGCTTCTTGCAGTCAATGAGCCTTGAGTGGAAATTCGGATTCACTGGCCTTAGCTATTAACTTACCAAAATGATAGGGAGGAAGTGGGAAGTCCTGCTTTAGGCAGAAGGAAGATCCGTGGTAAGGACCACAGACAGGAGAGAGGCCTGTACATGCTGAGGACCTGCAGGTCCTTTGGCTCCAGTGAGCTGGCCCAGGGCTGATGACCTCTGGTCACACCTGGGATGGTGCCCAATTGACTAACAACACAAAGACAGAGGGAGACTTGAGAGAGAAATGTGCTTCTATTCCAGCTTAGTAAGAAAAAAGTGCAGTGAAATCAGGGAATTGAATGAGGAGAGCGAGAAGGCTTTGTGGACTTGGAGGTTTTATCTTTTGTAATATTTGAGGTAGTTCTAGCCTCCAGCTGCTGAGACTTAATTGAAGCATATTTATGCCAGGAAGGTGGTGGCATAGAATTGTCTGAGTGGTGTCTTCCAGGACTTTTGGTTAATATGCATGGGGCTAAAATGACAGTTCATAGATTCAAAGTTGGCCCTGGGAACATTTAAGAAGTGGCTTCATTTTTAACCTCTCCCTTGTGGAAAAGGATAAAGGTAGAAGATTTTGCATCAGCTAAATTCATTCTGATTTCTTCCTGTTGGAATGTATCTCTATATCCCTGGTCAACTGCAAAAGGATGTGGCCTTCACCATTGGAGTGGAGATTATTGTAATGTAAATCGAACTGTAAGGAGTCCTTCCAGGAAGTCAGCTCAGACACATTCTCTGACAGGTCTGAAATTTTATTGTATTAAGTGGCTCTTCCTGGGAATGATGTGAAAGAGGCTGGCCACCTCTCGACCATGACACAAGCTTCTCAGGAAGGGACAGGAAACTTCATTAGAGAAGCTGAAGGCTTATTACGACCCACTTTAATGTATCTTTTATTTGGTTGGCCTTTGGTTAATTTAATAAAGAATGCATATTCTTGGTGACTGATACTCAGAAATCTGAAAAGTCATTTCCTGAAGGTCTCAAAAGAATAGCTTAAAAGGAAAGCTAAAGATGTACTTCCCAGTTTCCAGAGAGGAGATGTGCCTGTCTTACTATGTTCTGAGGGAGAAGACTGTTTGGGTCATGAGTATGAAGAAGGACTCAGAGCTGCACCCTGCGTGAGTCTTGGCCCTGGGTTGAACTATGGGCTCTCTTAAGTGACTGTTCTCCTCTAAGTTTTGTTTCCCTGATGCATAGAGTGATTATAGCATCTATAAATATCTTTCAGAACTGGGAACAGTGGCCAAGATGAAGTAAATAAAGTTCTTGGTTTGGTGTCTATGGTAGTTTTCAACTTCAAGCAAGTTGAACCCAAGAGAAGAGAATAGGGTGGCTCTAGACAGGAACCTCTGCTCATGTGGACAACTGTGCCTCAACCCTTTGCAGAAGGACGTGTTCACTGCAGAGAATGTGCAGAGTGGGAGGGGACTGCACCTCCCAAGGCACTGTTTCAGGCAAGACAGGAAGGCCTACTGGGCCTGCTGACAAAACTCAACAGCCAGAAAGACATCCAGAGAAAGGTCTAAATGCTCTTCATTGGGAGGGAGAGGATGGAGTGAAGAGCTGACTGTGAGACTCTGTTCTGCAGGATTCAGAGAGAGAGGTGGCTGGGAGCCTCAGACATGTGGGCCAAGGATCGTGCCATCCTTTGTGGTCTGTCTGTGCTCACTGCTGGGCCTTGACAGAGGCCACTGTGGGCCTGGGAGGGTACGTCTGAGACCCAACCAGTGGTCAGGTGTATCTGAAGAGAAACCATCGTTTTGGAAAAAGCTTGAGTCTGGAATGGGTGGGAGCCAACTCCTGCTGGAAAGATGCATGGAATAACAAAATTTATATCCCAGTAACTTCAGGTAACTTAAAAACATCTAAGAAAGACATGCAAATAATTAGATTTATAATATTCAAAATGATAAAAGAGAGAAACCATACATCACACATTCCAGATTCAACTATCTGTAAAGTAGAAATTCCCGCCTCATTTGCTTGAGACTTTATGGGGACATCTAAACACAAACTACACCACTACTTCACTGCTGGCTTCCTTCTGCCTGCCTGCCCTGCCATGGACTGCTTCTTCTCTGTGATGCCCCTCTTCCATGCCACCTGCCTTGGAGCCAACTGGTTGTAGCCTGAAACTTCTACAAACACAGCCAAATAAACTTTTCTTGCTTTAACTTTGGGTGTTGGGTATTTTGCCTGATCAAGAAGAAAAGTAATAAAGAGAATTATTGTCATTATTTTTAGTTTATGTAAATTTGTGTTAAATAGCTACCCAAAATTTACCATTTTAATCTTTTCAGATGCCTAATTCAGTGGTATTAAGTACCTTTACATCACTGTGCAAACCTTTGCCACCATCAACCTCCAGAACTGTATTATCTCCTTCTAAAACTACCTTCATGAAAAAGTTCTTCTCCATCCATTTTTCTCCCAGCTTCTGACAGCCTCCATTCTAGTCTTTACCGCTGGGAATCATGTAATATTTTTACTCTAGCATTTTGCTTATTTTACTTAACATTTTTACAGGTTTCCCTATTCTGTAGCATATGTGAGAATTTCATTCCTTTTTAAGGTTGAACAATATTCTATTGTATCTATATAAATAACACATGTGTATATGTTTGGAGTGCATTTCCTTTTTTCTTACTGTGAGTAACACTGCTATGAATTCATATACAAATATCTGAGTTCCTATGTGCAATTCTTTTGGATTTAAAATAGAAATAGAATTGAGGTAGAATTGCTAAATCATATGATAATTTAAGTTTTGTTATTTTGAGTGATGGCAATACTTTTTTCATTGCTGGATACACCATTTTGAATTTCTATCATTAATGCCTATGGGCTCCGATTTTGCCACATTGTTATTGTTTTTATTGGTAATAGTCATCCAAATGGGTATGAGGTAGTATCTCAAGTTTGTTCTTTTCATTTCTCTAAGTAATTAACATTGTTAAGCATGATTTTATGTGTTTTTAGTCATATGAGCATATTTGGTGAGATGTTTGTCAAGTTCTTTGACAAACTCATTTTTCAATTGAGTTATTTTTCCAGTTATTGAGTTGAAATTATTTATATATTTTGATAATTTATTATCAGATTTATGATTCACAAAGATTTTATCCTATTTGAAAGTATCCACTCATTCTGTTAATCTTGTCCTTCAATGCACAAAAATTTCAAATTCATTTATGTGCAAATGGATACACCTGGAGGACACTCTAATGAGTGCAATAAATAGATCACAGATTGGCAAATACCAGATCTTCTCTTTGATATGAGCACCTATACATGCAAATGAGCTCTAGAAGGTATGACAGTTTTTGTAGAATGGGAAATTTCCAAAGGAAATTTGGTGTGGGGATGTAATGAGGGTAAGGAATAAATCTGATTCTGAAAGAAAATTAAAGAGCATGTATATGGGGGTGGGGAGGTGTGGGTGGGTGGGGACATGGGTAAAAATGAGAATTGGCTTGTGTCATATATTGGTACAAATTCCCCAATGTTATGTGTGATTGTGAGATATATATAAATTGTACCAACAAAGAATTCAATTTAAAAAGATAATTTCAAATTTGGATGAATCCCAATTTATCTATTTCCCCCCCCTTTTTTTTTTTTTGAGACAGGGTCTTGCTCTGTAGTTCATGCTGGCCCTGAGTTCACTATGTAGCCAAGGCAAGCCTCGAACTCAGCAATCCTCCTGTCTCTGCCTCCCAAGTGCTGGGATTACAGGTGTGAGCCACCATGCCCAGCTCTATTTTTACATTTGTTGCCAATGCTTGGTATCATAGAAAAATTTATTGTCAAATAAAATGTCATGAGTTTTCAGTGTTTTCTTTTGAGTTTTGTGATTCTAGCACTTATGTTTAGGCCTCAATCCATTTTGTCTTAATTTTTTTGAACAGTGTATGCTATTTTAAACTTTTAATTTTATTTTTCATTTTTTAAAAGGAAGAAAGGTTTATTTAGCTCACAGTTTATAGAGGTTTCAGTACATAGATGGCTGGCTCTAAGGGAAGGTGGCATGGCAGTGGGGATTCACAGAGGAAAAGCAGTTTATAGCAGGCAAGAGACAGTAAAACCAGCAAGTGACCCCCAAGTAACTCTAAACCTATTATTTTAAGCTCTTCATAGTTGCTGGTGAGCAGTTATCAACCAACCACAGCTGGTTATCTATTACTAGTTACTAGAAACTATTCATAACTAGTTAGCAATTAAGCTTGCATAGTAAAGCATCACTAGTTTCTGATGACTAGTTACCAACTATTAGTTGACCAAAACTTGTTAATCAGCATATGATGTTATGTAGTTATGCTACAACGAAACCAGCCATTGTTATTTCATGGCTAGATTGTTACTGAACATGGTGGTAAGTTTGTTTTTTTGTTGTTTAGTGGTTCTCATTTTCATTTGTTACACATAACTTTGGCATCCATATATATGTATTATTAACCTATTCAATTTTAAGAGTATTTCAATTTTGTAAATTTTCCCATTAGAAACACAAGAAATGGATGATTCATCAGTTGAATCTGTAATTATATCTCCTCAAAGGAAGAGGTCATAACCTAATACTCTTTAGATAAAGATACATTAGTGTTAGGTGAATGTTATGCCCAATAAAATCAATGAATACATTGTGCCCAATAAAATCAATGAATACATTGTGGATTTGGATATGAATGTGGAATTTCAAGAGGAAGAATGACAAAATAATAGAAACATGAAAGAACATGACATTTTGGGACTATTAAACATGGAAGTTTAAAAAGAAATATTAACTACAGTTATACTTTAGTGTGGTATAAATTATTTGTGTCAATAATACCCTTGAGATCATAGTTGAAGAAAGAAACAGATATGCCACACTCTGTGGCTTTAATGCAAAAAGAAGAAACCATCAGGCATGCTGGAAATCTGTTACGATCAGTGAGATGAAAAATGTTATGAATTATGGAGCTGGTACCATAAGCAGACAGTATGCCAATGGGCATAGGAAGACTGCCATACAGCATGATTATTTTTGTTTTTTTTGAATTGTTTACATTTTTCTGACAATACAGAATTGAGAATCCCTTAAATATACTTTAAAAAATCATGGGAGAAATTACTAGTACATTCAGGAATGTGGTAAAACCTAGAAAAAAATGTAGTGCTAGGTGCAAGTATGATTTTATGGCAAGGATATCTGCTTTTTCACAAAAAAAATCAAAGGAAAATGGCACAAGTATGGGACACCCTTATATAAATTGTTGTTGTCTAATGCTTACATTGATGATTTACATGTCTAGGCTTGAAAAAGTGCAAACTCTTCAATGTATAGGCATTATTATGACACTGGTTTGAAATTAATGAATGGTTATTATTTGAACACCACACGTGATAGTTATTATTAGAGAATACCAGTATCTCAAGAACCTTTACAAAAAAGGAGCACAGTTTTGTGGCACAAATCAGCCAAAAATTTTTACCAGTACAGGCAAGGACAAAACCAAAACGTGGCAAAATCATAAACTTTGAAAACTATGCTGGTGTAAAATTTGTTAAAGGGACCAGTAAAAAACTGTATTTTAATGACTTATAACAATCATACACATACCTTGATAGAAGGAAAACCTGGAAAGATAAAACGTGATTTTGACTTTGATGACAATAATTCAAAGAAAGGTATTAATTTAGTGGCTCAGATATCATTATATTACAATTCCTGAAGGGAAACATTAAAAAATGGTAATACAGCTAACTTGGGATACAGCAGTTATAAGTGCATATTATGTTCAACAGCAATAGTGTCTTGTAAATTTTCCATGTTATGATTTAGAGAGTTATTGATAAACTATTAAATCCATGAGGAAATGCCACAGATGCAAATTCCTTTAAAAAACATTCACTTCATAGAAGCTACTTAAAATCTGCAAGAAACATGCATGAGGGATGTAGAGAATGTTATCCAAGCTTATTGAAAGGCTGGTACTGCAGTGGTGGAAAAAAAAGCACGCCGCTCTGCACAAATCTGTTTTGCACACTGCAGAAATCAGCTGCCTATGGGTGTAAAACATTTGAAAGAGATTTGTAAACATAAATAATATTTTCAAATTTAATGAAATAAATTTGTTGACTATGATGATAACTTTAGAAATTGATATGAAGAGTATTAATTACTATTTTTGGGCAGTAATTATCTAAATTCAAGCAACTAATGAGGCTCAGTCTATTTATAGACTTTTGATTAATTTTATTATAAAAAGACCAATAAAAGTGATTAGATTCATTTGTAGCACCAGTGGTAAAAGGGTCCAATGGGACAGTCACACATGTACCGTGTGTGTGTGTGTGTGTGTGTGTTTATGTGTGTATAGGGCCTACACTCAGCTGGCTGGGACGTGTTAACTGTGTTTGAAACAGTTATACATAGTGCCAGAAGGAGATGAGAAGATATCCAGGGTAGGGGCCTTGGCTGTCACCCCCACTGCAGAAACTGACAATCTAATGAATCAGTGGTGGGAATCTTTAAAACTACAGCGATGGAGATGTCTGTGTCTCATTCACCAAGACAGCCTCTGTCCCAGCTCACAGGTGATGGCTGGGTGGTGGTGGGTGAGTATTTGCAGAACTGGTCGTTTTGTGGGCTTCTTGACACCAACCTGTTGGGATGTTTCAAATCCCCAATGTCAAACCCTCTCCGAAATGTGGAGTTATAGCTTTTCTTACCCTTGTGTGATGCTTAGTCCAAATGTGCAGTTGTTGATAGCCACCTCTGTACTGATTGCTCAGGCCTGTGCAGGTCTGCTTAAATAATTAGAATACTGACCCTAGTTTATTCTGCTTTCCTCAAGCTTTCCAGGTGCTGAATGCTATCCTCATGATCAACAGATGAGAAGAATATCTATTGTAAAAATTGTGCACATTTTGGAGTGTTGGGTGCATGTGTGTGTGTGTGTGTGTGTGTGTGTGTTTAGGGCTTATACTCTTAACCAGCAGGTTTTGATTGCAAGATCTAGTTTCCAAATGGAGGTATGAGTATCTTAAAAGGTCTTCTAGGTAAGGGGGTTCCAACCCCTGGCTGTGGATGGTTATCTGTATGTTAGTAGTTAGGATCCAGGCCACACAGGGTTAGATGGGTGGTGAGCAAACAGATGAAGCTTTGCCTGCATTTACATCCCCCATCACTTGCTTTCTTGCCTGAGTTCCGCCTCCTCCAGGGTCATCTGTGGCATAGAGACTCAGCAGTATGAACCCCACTGTGAATTGCCCATATGTGAAGGATGGGCTGCTCATGCCTTTGAGCCATCCTCAATTGACACACTGTCTTCCTCAAAACCAACTCTAGTGCCAATAAGCTCGGAGACCACTGCTGTAGGTGATACATATTATGGATCAGTTTTGTGTTCACATCCTTCTGTCTACTCTTTTATTTAAAGCTATCCCCGTAATATGAAAGATACAACTGCACAAGTATGCCTGACTTATTAATCCCTCCAGGGACTTAACTTCTGAATTGCTCAAGATTTTTTTTTAATTACAATTTGTGAAATTCCCCTGGAGATCACCTAGGTAAAGGAGAACTTTATTCCCATTGGCAAATGAGGAAGAAAGGGAGGTGTGACTTGAGAAAATTGAAGCTTTGGGCTTGACTTCTTTAAGAATGTCAACTCTAGTGTCTGTATGTCATCTAAATTCCTCAGGAGGAGAGAGAAGAGTGACTCACAGTTTTCAAACACTCCATTGTTATCACTCCAATTCTAATTGGAACAAATGAGGGAAAGAATTCTGATTGGCCAGACATGGGTCATGTAAGCAGCTTATAGACCAGTCACTATGCTTGATCATGTTAGGTCACAAGATCAGTTCAGGATGAATCCAATGCTCACTTAACAGCAGTGTATCAGGTTTCTATTATCTACTGATCCAAAGGGTTGAAATAGAGTAGAAGAACTTTTGTAGCAAAGAAAAGTGGTGTATTTCTCACATGACAGGTGAATGTTGCCAGAATGACTGGTACCCACTGGACACACAAAAAGAAGACCAAAAGAACAAGAAACCCACAAAACCACTGAACTGTGTGCTATTGACTTTTAGTGGACCAGTTGTTTAGGTTGGATCCTTCAAACTGGGTGAAATAGTCAAACGTGGACAGAGTAAGACCCTAGGTGGCTATTGAAGGAAACAGAATTTGCATTTGGAGAGAAGCAAAGACAGGACTTGGAGTGGGGAAAGAGAAAGAGATCCATTAGAGATGAGGTATAGGACTAATTAGAAGTTGAGAAAA
>PVIC010044954.1:0-14810 GCA_004025085.1 Thryonomys swinderianus
AATTATTTTTTACTTTTAATTTTGTTGGTGCTGAAGATAAAAACAGGGGTCTTGTGCATGCTGGGCAAGTGTTCTACCACTGAGCAACATCTCTACTTTTTCAAGATGGTTTTGACTATTCTGGATTCTTTGTATATTCACATTATTTTCACGATCAGCTTCTCTAGTTTTGCAAAAAACTCTAGCTGGAATTTTGATGGATGTTATGAGCCTGGGAAGTTTTCCGGTGTATCTGGGTCTTTAATTTATTTTAGTAGGGTTTTGACATTTTCACTGTAGCACTCTTCTACAATTTTGTTGTCTGTTTCTAAGCATTTTATTTCTAACTGATATGGTTTATGTGAGAAATCATATTGGCTCATAGACTTAAGAGCTTGTGTTTGGTGATTGAAAGACATCATTTCAGGTCTGCCTGTATTACTGTTAAGGCTGCTCAGCCTGTATCAACCTCCTTTTCATCATCTGAAAAAAATAATACTATTTCATGGGTTTTGTGTACAAATTAAACAAGATAATGCATATATAACAGTCTTGTGTTCATGACTACCTTTACCCAGTCTCAGGGTGGTGTTGTGATCCAACAAATCAGTCCAGTCACCAAAAAGAAATTTCTAATGAACTTTCATTTAACATCTATATCTCTCTAACACTATACAGAACCCTGCAATACTTCTTGATGTCCTTTTATGCTCCTGTCCAAACCCCATGCCCACAGGTTTTGCCTGCCCTCCTTGCTCCAGTGTGGCTTTCTGTTGATGGGGTGGGGGAAGAAATTGGGATGACAAAGTCAGAACTCTAGTGGGAGGGAAGGAAGAACATCAGGAAACACTCAAACTTAATTTATAGCCCGTCACCCGTGTGAAGTGCAATGTCTGGTATACAATAAGGACTTAATAAATGTTGTTTTTGAGTGCTTTTTTTTTTGTCATGGTGGTTATATTATACCCATCTATACTTTAGTTAATGGTGTGAGGTTCATACCACAATTGCTGAGAATCCAGCCAAGAGGCTGCTACCCATGGGCTGCCCTCACACATCGAATGTCATTGGGGTGTTTAGATTTGGAACTGTTGTTTTTCTTGAATTATTCTTTGGAAAATCAACTCCTGGAAAATTAAACAGGCTCCCTGAATAATGTGTTGTGGTCATATCTTCTGCCTATCCCCAGATCCAGCATGAGGACCCAATGCTTCTTCCTCTCCTCCCACAAAACCTTCTAATATGGCACTTTCAAACTGCACATCAGGGATTGGTGTAGCTCAGGGATAGAGAGCATGCGTTGCAAATCCAAGGCCCTGTATTCAAAAGAAAAAAAAGGCAGAGGAAAGAATCTACAGGAGCCATTCATTAGTAGGTCAGTACTGGTTTTAACTGGAAAACTAAAAGCAAAAAAGAAAATATTCATGTAAGTCACAAGTTCTGTTTACATTTTATGATAAGTATTTAAACCAGGTTTCTTTGAGAAATATACATCCTGCAGTGGTTACAGGGTTTTAAAAAAGATGTTTCAAAAGCAGTGCTGGAGATGGGAAACATGAAGATTGCAAGTTCATGCCCAGCCTGGGCAACATAGAGATTTAACCCTTCTCTCAAACTATAACTAACTAACTAACTAACTAACTAACTAACTAACTAACTAACTAACTAACTAACTGGGGATGGAGATTTAGCTCATTCTGAAGGCTCTATGTTCCGTTTGATCCCCAGTACCACCTCCCCCCCCATAAAAAATTAGTTGCTGGAGTAGATTATTCACTTTATTCATTACCATGTTTATACACACTAGCTAAGCGATGTGTCCTTGGTTGGTATGGTATTCTCAACCCAGGGATGAAGGTCCCACCTCCACCAGGAGTAAGAATTTGTGGTTTTGAGGACTTTTCTGTAGCACATAGCACATACAATAGGAATGTCTTCTCATTGTGTGAATCCACCCATCTCATGCTACCTCTTAGCTTTCCCTTCCTTTCCATTTCACAATATATGCAAACTCATGCTCTGAACTCGGATAAGATTTGCTGTTTTTTTTTTTTTTTTTTGAGACAGGGTCTCGCTTTGTAGTTCAGGCTGGCCCTGAGCTCACTATGTAGCCCAGGCAAGCCTTGAACTCAGCAATCCTCCTGTCTCTGCCTCCCAAATGCTGGGAGTACAGGCATGAGCCACCACACCCGGCACTGTGGTATGTGGTGAGTCACCACGCCCAACATTGTGTGTGGTTACTGGGATCAAACTCAAGACCTTGGGTTTGCGAGGCAGGCGCCAGAACCACTGAGCTAAATCTCCGGCCCAGGATTTGTTATTTTTGAAACTCATGTACTCCACCTCACCTGACTCTCACAACTGTCTATAAAGCAGACCCTGCTCAACCACTCACATCACTGACTTTGTATAAGTTACTTAACTTCTCTGCTGTAGACACCTCAATTATGTTACATTAAAAAAGAAAAAACACAACGCAACAAAACAGAAAAGGTAAGAAATCTTGCCAATATGACAGAGCCTGGAATTGGTAGGACCAGGAAGAACAGCAGACATTTCACCTTGTGGCCTAGGTGTCCCACAGCTCCCCTTGTGAAAGGAAATGTCTGTCTTCTCTTAGAGGTGTAATTTCTTTGCCTGCCTTAACAAGAATGTTAGGTATACAAAGACCATTTTTCTGTCCCGATCATATCTAAAACATCGACTTTTATGGCGCAAAGCACAAGACAACCTGCCACACGGTTAAGGGTTATCACTCCCAACATCAAAGGCTATTTACTTAAGGCGGGGCGGTTAGAAACTAACGAGTCACAGAGGAGAGGAAAGTTCCCTGGGTGCTGTTTTTGTTCTTCATCCAGCAGAGTGTCCCCTCTAGCGGCTCTGGAGGAAAACAGCCTCCAGAAACAGATTCACAGATTTGGTACCGACGCAGACAGAGGAAGTTCACGAATACTTGACTCCCTGACTCTCTTCGCCAATGAGAAACTAAAGACAAGGGCAGCAGTTCACAATCAAGGGCAGCCATGTCCACCAGGGAACATCTGGGCACTGTGGGAGACAGTTTTTGTCAGCAGATGTAAGGTGGAGTGACAGGAAGGGGTGTGTGTACTGCAGCAGAGTGTGGAGTCAGGGAAGCGCGGCTACCCCAAGGAACTCTCCGCCCAGTGTGCCAGCTGTGCTGAGGAAGAGAAACCCTGGTATAGAGAAAGGTGTGACCTAGCTGGGGACTGGCACCTTCTTCGTGGCTCCGACAACTCACGCTCAGTGTTCTTCTTACTGCTTTACACATTTTAAAAATTAGAATGGTTGGGCCGGAGATTTAGCTCAGTGGTTCCGGTGCCTGCCTCGCAAGGTCCTGAGTTTGATCCCCAGTAACCACATACAATGCTGGGCATAGTGACACCCACCAGCAATCAATACCACATACCACAGTGCCGGGCATGGTGGCTCACACCTGTCATCCCAGCATTCGGGAGGCAGAGGCAGGAGGGTTGCTGAGTTCCAGGTTTGCCTGGGCTACATAGTGAGCTCAGGGCAGCCTGAACTACAAAGCAAGATTCTGTCTCAAAAAAAAAAAAATTAGAATGGTTAAAAATCCAAAAGTAATACATGTTCATAAATAAAAGCAATTTAATAAAAGCCTTTCTATCTTCTCACCCTTTCCCGTAATTGGTGTTGACATGCTTGGTAGTTTAAGAGTGGATTGTACTTGACTATGCACCGTAGACTTGTTAGACTTTCATCTTGTTCTTTGTGCTCATACTGAGATGTGTGTCTCTACTTGTGGAAGATTCTTTCGACTTTGCTGACTGAGTTCAATAACACATTACTTTGTAACACTTTTATATTTAGTAAATTGAATATCTCTTCAGACCAAATTGAGAATCTTCATGTTTTCTGAAGGGCTGCAGGAGTTAAAATGGCCCCCAACAGTCATGAAAGGATTCTAAATGGTGTAGTGTGTATTCTAAATCATGTAACGTGCATCTCTAAGGTCTCTCTGATGCTTGAGATTCTATCACCTTTTTTTGTAGAGAGCTCAGTTTGGAATTAGAATCTTCTCTACACCTTGTTGTCTAACTAAAAATCAGTAACATTGTTTCGGCTTTGTATTTTATATTACAGATACTTTCTGTTTCTAGGAAGTAATGTAATATTAGTTTTGTTTTAAACTTACGTTGGCTGTGGGGGCATAAAACTTCATTTTGTAACAAATTTGTGTAAAAAACAGAGGCAACTAAAATGAAAGTGTTTTAGTGGTACAAACTGGTTAGAATCTGGGAAAAAGTGACCTAACTTATTCTTAGTATGGCTGGCCATAAGTTGTTTAGTCATTCTCAATAGATGAACAATTTTTTTTTCCCAGCATTTAAAAAAAATACTGTTTTGCAGATAGAACCATCTTGCAATAAATAACCCAACACTTTCAATTTTTAAATTTTGATAGAATATCATACACAGAGTGAAATTGTTTGCTCAAGTGATTTGTATAGTTTTAATTTAAATAGATATTTCTAAATACTTTTCAAAAAAGTTTAAATGAATGATACTCCAGCCAGCAATAACAAGATTAAATATCTCCCACATCTTCGATGTCACTGGATGTTATTAGTCTTTTTAGGTTTTACCAATCTGATGGGTAAGATTCAGCATATCACCTTGCCTTTAATTTGCATTTTGCTGATTCTCACAGTTCATTAAACAAACTCTAAGGCCACAGTCCTTGGATTTGAGTCCATCTGCCATTTTTAATTTCTTGACTAAGATACTTTGCACAGCCGTCAAAGGGAGGTAGTAAAAGTTTCCACCTCTTAGTGTTGCTATGAGAATTAAATTAATAGATGTCTTATAAAATAGCCTGGATTATGATGAGCATTATGTAAGTGTATTATGAGTAAATTTGAGTAGCTTTTGTAAATTTGTTGACCATTTGTATTTCTTCTTTCCAAAGCACCTTTCCATATCTTTTAGCTATTTTTTTTTTTTTTTTGAGACAGGGTCTCACTTTGTAGTTCAGGCTGGCCTGTAGCCCAGGCAAGCCTGGAACTCAGCAATCCTCCTGTCTCTGCCTCCCTAGTGCTGGGATGACAGGCATGAGCCACCACGCCCGGTGGCTATTTTTCTTTTGATCTGTTTGTTTTGTCAGTTTGTAGATGGTCTTTGTTTACTAGGGCTCTTTAGGGACACGTGTCTGCATTGTAAATATGTCCATTTTTTCCTGACTTTTTATGTGAAATATATTAACTAAACAACATATTTAAATTTGTATGACATCAAACACTTTCCTCTCTGCACTCTAGGGTCCCTGTGTTGGTTATGCAGACCTTTTAACCTTGCTGTTAAACAAACCTACTTCTAATGTTCAAATACACTGTTATTATCTTATTTATTTTACTTACTTCACTATTTAAACTTCCACAGTTAAGACCTACAGTAGTAAGAGTAAAACCCACTGGGCTGGGGATTTAGCTCAGAGGTTCTGGTGCCTGCCTCACAAGCACAAGGTCCTGAATTCGATCCCCAGTACAAACCCCCCCCCCCCCACAAAATAGCAAAACTCACAAATTAGTATCCTAGTAAGATATCTTGATACCTGAAGTCTTCCATCTTAAAGAATACCTTTCATTTGATCCAGATGCCCGATTCTTCTGCTTTTTGTTCCTTTTCTATTCTTTCTTTTTTCTCAAATCTCTGTAGTCTGATAGCTCTCTCCTTATTAATGGAATGTAACAACTGGAGGATGCCAGTGACCTCCTAGTAGCCAATTCTAATAAATTTCAGTTGATCTTCATTCTTCTTGTCCTCAGTCTGCTCTTTGACAGTACCGGCCACTCCCATATTCAGGTCAGATTGTCCTTCATTGGGCCTTTGTTCATTGCTTGGCTGCCCAAGAACCACGTGGCTTCTCCCTTCCTTCTTGCTGCCAGAGCTCAGTACCTCTTACAGAAGCTGGCAGTGGCAGAAATGCATTTTCTCAGTCCACCCTGAGACTAAGGCCTGGACATGTGGAATGGTAACATGGTCTTGGCCACTGGCACATGAAGGGAACTCTGATGAGCAAGTTACTAGGCAAGAGTTTGCTGTCACAGAGACACATGCTCTGTAAGCAATTTGATAACGAGCTGGAAACCTAAAAACACCAGCATCTTGCAACAGTGAGGGGGAAAAGGCAGTGCACTATGATCATAGAGAGAAAGAAAACAATAATAATAATAAACAGCACTAAATGACCAAGCAATACATTAACAAAAAGGCAAAGAGTATGAAGAAGTTATTCATGGAAAGAATTAGCAATAAAAAAGAACATCTGAAAGAAACTCAACATGAATGACATCGGGGTAGTAGACAACAATACAAGGAGGGTAACTCGTCCATCAGATGGCAAATGAAAGACTAAAACAATTATAATTGTCAAACATACAGGGAAAAGATCAGCCTTAAATAGTAGAGACAGATTATATTTTATAGTATTTGTAATACTTTATATATAATTTTTAAAAAGAACAATTTGGTGGGGAACAATTATTTTCTGCCCTCAGTAGATATTACATTCCTAGTTACCCAAGCGACTTTTTAAAATACTATTTTATTGATTAATGAATGAAATTTCAAATCTGTTCTTTCCTATTTTTCCTATTCTAAGAGGCTTGTACAGATACACTTTTGCAGATGATTTTCTGATTGCTTACAATACTAAATAAAGAAGCTTGGCAGCAGCAATCATCTTTAAAAGCTTTACACTAATTCTTTAAGTGAGAGTTTATTTTTTAAATGCCCTATTTTGCTCGGGCTGATATTAGCCATGTTGGGTTACTTCTCATGCGGTGCATGACCAGTGAGCCAGCTCTGTGGGGGCAGGGGGAGGGCAGTGCTATCTGTTCCTACCCGGCTCCCCTTGACCAACCTTCCCTTGGGAAATTGTTTTTCGCTTCTTGCTGCTTTCTTGAACTTTAGAGTAAGGTTGGGTAACCCTCTAGGGTTTTATTAATCTGGAAGTTCCTTCAAATAGACAGAAAAGTTTTGTTGTTTTGTTTTTAACCCTGGCAGATTCTGTCTTGCCACCACCCTTCCTAAACAGGGCCCTCTCAGCCTTGGCATGCTTGCGCGTGTTAGCAAGGTTGTCGCTGGGAGCAGCGCTCCTCAGGCGGCGGTCTGCAGGCCCTCTCTTGCACTCTTGCCACGGTCTGGCAGCCTATTCCTCACGTCTGCCCTGCTTCGGCACAGGAAGTGCGGCCAGTTGTCATTTCCTTGTTTCTTATGGTCACAGGGCCCAGTGGCACCTGCTTGACTTAAAGCAGACACGAGTTTCTCTGCATGGCTTCTCTGAGCTTTCCCTTGTGTGTCCGGGGGGGTGGTAGTGGTCCTAAACTTCTTTTGTTAATGCTTTTGGCCACTCTAGGCCCTCCTCCACCACTCAGCACACAGACTTCCTCTACACAGGCTGAGTGTTCATCCATGAAGCACAGAGTAGCAGAGAAGTTCATTGGTGTCGTACCCTTTTTATTGCTGGGTCCTTATCAGCGAAAAAGAATGATGTAATTTTCTTCTTAGCTTGAGTTCGATGCTCTGGGCCGGCTGGCTCTTCTTCCTTGGGGAAGGGGGTGGACAGCTCTTTGTGTTTCCAAGCCTAAAATACAAATGTTCTTGGATTCCCAGGAAAAACTCTCTCCGCTCAGCTTTTTGTTTGAAATTATGTAAGATTTAAGACAAATTACTCAGTAGAGTGGAGATGATTTCTGTGATAAAAGAGGGAGAAAGTATGTCCCAGCCCTATGGGTGGGACCCCTAAGACAAGCAGCCCATGTGCGCCTGTGCATGCATGTGTATATGTGTGTATGTGTGTGTATGGAGGTAGACGACAGGTTTTCTGGTTGACAAAGGCCTGTGTCTTACCACGCCTGCATGAACTGTGATGGAGGCCACTGGAGAGCCCATGGTGCTCAACGCTGCCTGCTCTGGATTTGAGAGCCCGGTGGGATTCCCATGAATAATAACCTATGGCTGATGAAGATGAGAAGAGCCTCCATTATCTCCTGGGGGGCTGGACTGCTTTAACACAGAGAGTCACAAAGCACAGTGGCACGTGCCACGGTCTGAGAATTGGGACACTCCCATTTTCCCCGAACCCTTAAAAACCTGTAGAGGGAACAAGGACATCCAGAAATCATACACTCTGAAAAGCCAGGAACATGAAGCCAAATGAATATATTTTTACAGAAATACAGGTGGGTGACACCCTTTGCTCTTGGGTATTTTAGAGCATCCTCAGTTGTTACCCACATTTCTCTCTGTAATATAATCTGGGAAACTCCCCTTGAGAGGACAGGGGCACCTACATTTTGAGCAGTTACCTCAACTCACCTCCCTCTCATTCCAATGCCTACTTCTTAGAAATTCTCTCATCTACACAGCAGGTATAGTTTACTTGGTCCATAACACGCATAGTGTAACATTAGTGGAAACGAGTTCTTAAGATCTTGCCAAGTGGTCCTGTACTGCTCATTCTAAAAAAAAATTATAGAAACAAGGTTTTACAGAGAATGAGGTCTACAATTAGGCCCAACTTTAAACCTTGATTATGCTGGTAACTCTCCCAGTGTCCCGATGGAAAACCCCCAAGAGCAAAGGTAGAGTAGAAGACCTTAGCTGCATGGGTTGAGTTCCTTTGACTCAATTAGAATTTTTTTTTTTTTTTGAGACAGGGTCTCGCTTTGTAGTTCAGGCTGGCCCTGAGCTCACTATGTAGCCCAGGCAAGCCTCGAACTCAGCAATCCTCCTGTCTCTGCTTCCCGAGTGCTGGGATTACAGGCGTGAGCCACCATACCTGGCACTGTGGTATGTGGTATTGATTGTTGGTGGGCGTGAGTCACCACGCCCAGCATTGTATGTGGTTACCGGGATCGAACTCAGGAACTTGCACTTGCGAGGCAGGCGCCAGAACCACTGAGCTAAATCTCCGGCCCTCAATTAGAATTTTGAAGTAACATCCACTGTACAAAAAGCAATATGTTCAGTACTCTGGGAGACAGAGAAGAGTAAAATATAAGGGTCCTTCCAGGAGCAAGGCACTGCCTCGCTGGGGAGACGCCCAGATAGACCAGGAAGAGGTCAGTGAGGCTTAGCTGGCCACAATAAGGACAGACATGGAGACTCCAGGGACCCACAGGATTGGATGAGTTGGAGATGTCTCCCTGAAGGAGGGGGGTGGGGAGGAAACACTGATGATTCAACTGCTTCAGTCAGCTGGAAGACAGAAGAGAAGGGGAAAGAAGTGGTCCAGGGAAGGGATGCTCCTTGGACAGAGGCTAGGAGTAAGAATGATCACCAGTGGAACCGGGCATGTGGAGATGATCAAGCATGTTGGGAGAAATAGGAGATAAATGGAGTTAGGCCTGGAGGATAGAGTTTTTAATAGTGGGGCGAAGGACTCCAGGCCCGAGGGAACTGGGTTTCCACCAGAGGAACTGCATGCTGAGTACAAGGTTTACAGAAGATTAGCAGAGGCTCCCATGGGAGATACCAAGTATTAAGGGCTCTGTGGGTTAGTAATGATTTCTGTGTAATGACACTGATCATATTTTTTAAAGTTGACTTTGAGCTGCAGCCATTGTGTGTATTGTGTGCAGAACTTTTAAAGAGGTTTATAGCCTGATATGATTTAATCTACAAGATTAGTAAAAATGTGTGAAGGGATTATTGACTTATGAAATCAAAAAGTTCAATCAGGAAGATCTGCACTGAAGAAATCTGGGATAAGATCAGACACACAAATGTGGACCTCATCGGGTGGTGGTAAGTTGTCTGATGACTATGTTGTGTTACTGGACCAGTCAGAGGAGGGGCAGCTGGTGTGTCCCTGAGGACAGCTGACAGAAGTTCAGGAGATCTTCCAAGAAATTGTCTCAGACAACGGTGAGTAACAGGCACCTACGCACAACTTCAAACATCAGTGTCTCTTGCAAGTTTCATTTGTTCATTCATTTTTCATTCAAGAATTAATGTTTGCTAAGGCACTGTACAAGGTGCAGGCTTTAGCAATGGATAGTTGACATGGTCTGTACAGTCCAATAGGAAAGGCAGAGGTGCACACAAACGACGGCAGTTTAGAGCCTGGTTCTCTTTCCTTCTTCTCCTCTCCTCTCCCTATATCTTTTTCTCTGGAAAAGTGAAATACGAATTGTATTGCTAGGTGATTGAAACTCAGTTTTCTTTCTTGAGTTTCAATATCAACTTCTGTTTTCCAGATAATAACAAGTAATCCCAGCACTCTGGAAAGCTGAGGCAGGAGGATTGCAAGTTTAAACTCAGCCTAGGCAAATTAAGAACTCAGCAAGACCTTGTCTCAAAAGTTAAAGAAAAAAAAAAGTGAAAAAGGCTGGGGATTAGCTCAGTGCAAAGGTTCAATCCTCATACTTAAAAAAATTAACATTTGACAGTTAAGTTTCCAGAATCCCTTGCTTTTTGGCTTTACCTTCCCAGAAGTGTGGGTTGGAGGAGGTTTTTCCGGTTTGGCTGAGCTGTGCTGAATGAAGCAAAAGGAGCAAAGTGGAGGGGCCAGATCAGCTTGGAGGGAAAAGGTCAGAGTGAGACGAAAGGAGCAAAGTGGAGGGGCCGGATCAGCTTCCAGGGAAAAAGGTCAGAGTTCCCTGAAGGAAGGGGGTGGGACTAGGGTTGTTCTGGAGGTGGAGGACTTGGTTCTGAGAGAAGGAAAAATGGGGAGGGAGGAGCAGTGGGGGAAAGAGTGAAGGCGACAGGGTGGTGGGGACAGGAATGGGGGAAAGAGTGAAGGCGACAGGGTGGTGGGGACAGGAAGCAGGGGGGTCTGGATCTGAGCATTCTTGGTGAGCGAGGAGACTGGCAAGGAAGGTGCCTTGTCTGTCCAGAGGAGTAGGAGTGATGCTGTACAACCCCCTTATCATGGCTCAAGCTATGCTGCTTGTTAAGGCTTTGGGGGTGGGAATTGGGAGGTGCTAGGCCTAAAGGTGTCCCTCAGATGCACATTCTAAAACTTAACTCCAAAGGCAGCAGTTGGGAAGCAGTTGGGAGATGGGAAATGTTTCAGTCATGACAGCTCAAATTAATACAACATTTAAATGGTTGGATGGAAGGAGTTTGGCCCTTTCTGCCTTTTGCTTTCTTCCACGTGAGGATACAAGGTTCTCCTCTTCTCTCCAGGGAAAGTCAACATTCAAGGCACTGTCTTGGAGGCAGAGGGTAGCCCTTTCCAGATGTCAGCTCTTTGATCTCATATTTCTCACCCTTCAGAACTGTGAGAAATATATTTCTGTCCTTAATGAATCATCCAGTCTGTGGTATCCTATTATAGCTCCCTATATGGACTAAGAAAAGAAGTATTTTTGTTTGTTTTTTAGTGTAAATCATTATTAAGACTAAAAGCAGTTCAGTGTTATTTGTGGGAGATGTGCAACCTTTAGTTTTGCAACCAGGTTTCCCTGAGCTTCTCTGTGCCTGTTTGATACCTTGGCTCATTGTCCTCTGAGCTTGTCACCATCAGGCATGTGATTTTTATGGCTGCAGCATCGAGGGACCTCACCGAGCTTGCTTTGGAGCCTCATTCTCTACCCTGGTTAGAGACCTGCACTGTGGTAGTGACTGTCCCTTTTGCCCACCCTCTGACCTACTGGTTCTTCATGTATCACACCTAGAATTCACTCAAGTGAATTACTTTCTTGTTCCCTTTATCCATGTGTGCCATCACACCTCGCGTTTCCTTACGCATTCCTTCCTTCCACTCTAGGTAACTGCTTTCGTGGAATGATTCTGCTGTTGTTGTCGTTGACATGTCTTTCTTTAAACTTGAAGTTGAGGCCCTCCCAGAGACCTCCTCACCTGTACATCTTCACTCTCAACATACAATCGCTTCTAGTACAAAACTTTGATTCTGAGAGTTCACATAATCACTTGGCTCTTTCATGGTCTACACACACCTTGAGGACAGAGACATATGTATTTGTGTATTAACCAAAGGAGGTAGGGCCCTTGAGTTGTACTTCCCCAGATAAACACATGACTCCTTCCCCTAGTCCACTGAGGGAAGAAGAGAAATGTTCTTATCAACAGAACAAGAATTCAAATTATATTTGACTTACCCTAAGCAGCAATGGATACTAGAAGCATGGGAATAATTTTTGAATGTTTCAATAAAATAAAAGATTTCAACATAAAATTGCACTCTTAGGCAAGGTATCATATCAGTTGAGTGTGGTAAAAGAATACAAAGTCAAGGAAAACTTAGCACCTACACACTTTTTTCCTAAAAGAGTAACCCATTCAGCTTTAGCAAATAAGGGAAATGGAACCAAAATAACAAAACATGAGCTTCAGGAAGTAGTCAAACCTGGTGAAGACCCAGAGTCCAGAGGCAAGCAGACTAAATTAGAGCAGGGGAAAAGTAAAGAAGATAATCTGGTAGAATGCCTGATTACATAATGAGGTGAGATAAACTTGAGGAATTAAATAAATATTCTCAGCAAGTATAAACTCCAGCAAAAAGCTATACAAAAGAAGAAGAAAAAGTCAGAAGAATAAAAAGAGGACCAGTAAGAGGAAGAAGTGTAATCAGAGTGATTTTGAACTCTAAATTAGGTAATATTATTTTTTGGTCACATAAATGTAAACCTTGTTACTCATTTTCAACTCCTAGACTAATCTATAAAGAGTGTGGAAGCCTTAGTTTTGATTAGAGAACAGATTTAAAATGTCACGGGGGATCTGCTCTTTATCCCAAATGTATAAATGTATAAATGATTCCATGTGTAAGAGAATCACATCCTTCAGCCATAGGGAAATATCTTCTATTTCTTATTATTTATTTGTGTGTGTGCATGTGTGTGTGTGTGAGACAGAGAAAGACACACAGACAGAAGGAGAGAGACAGGGAGAAAGAGAGGAAAGAAGGACATTGCAGGCTAGCCTTTTGTCATTCCTTTCTTTTTTTCATGATACTCATCTCCTCTCTCTCTCTCAGTCTCTCTCTTACACACACACATACACACATGCACACACATACACACAGAATATATTATAATTTCCCTAAATATGCAAGGACTTTTTACAGTTTTTCATTATTCCTTTTTTTGTTGCTAACAACAAAAAATGTGATTTTTCATGATTCACTAACCGCAAATTTCTCTGAGGATACTAATTGGGAATTTCTTCAAATATCTGATTCTCTTAAGTTGTTTTTATTTCAGAATGAGGCAGTAAGATTTTTGAGGGCTTTTGCATGCTGTGATTCAGTTCTGCTAGTTATTTGTTGTGTAATTTCAGACTGGCCACTTGGTAGTTTAGTTTCTTTCTAGAGTTGTGAGTATTAAGTAACTAATACATAATATACTCATTGCAGTGTTACATAACTATTTGGGGGTTCTATTACTTTTACTATAAGAACTTGCCAGGGACACACCTGTTTAGCAAAAAAAAAAAAAAAAACCTCCTAAATGCAAGCACATTATTGTGTTATCTTGGAGAGGAGAGCAAGGTTGTTGAGGTTTTTCTGCAGAGGGCTAACATCTCTGTTGCGGCATTTTATTATCACCATAGCTTCAGCTCCACCATCCCTTTAGCTGATGTTTACAAATTGCCTTGTCTGCCAAGTTTCCCATTTTGAAAGAGCTCCCTCTCAGCAATATCCTTCATTTGCCATTGCTTTTGTAATATGGGGTTGTCTACTGTAATATGGGGTAGAGAGGTATTCTACCACTACTCTTCTATTCATCTGCCATCCAGAAATTCTTTGACATCACTTATTGGCTGAGATCCCTTCTCTATTGCTGGCTGATCATCACTTCAGTAATCCTACACAGGAAAAATAGAGCAAGCTCAAATAAATGACCTAATGCTAAACTTCAAGCTACTAGAAAAAGAGGAGCAAGACAAATCCAAAGCTTGTATTAGGGAGGAAATTATAAAGATCCGGGCAGAAATTAGTTCAACAGAGACTAAGAGAACAATACAAAAAATCAACAAATCCAAGAATTGGTTCTGAAAAAACATAAACAAAGTAGACAGACCCTAGCCACCCTTAACAAACAAAAGAAGAAAAAGGCTCAAATCCATACTATTAGGAAAGAATAGGGGGAAATCATTTCTGATCCAATGGAAGTCCAGAGGATAATAAACATGTACTTTGAAAATTTGTATTCCAATAAGATGGAAAAAGTAGAAGAAATGGATAGATTCCTAGACACATATAAACTTCCAAAGCTGAATGAAGAGGATATAAAAGTGTTGAACATCCCAATATCAATCTGTGATATTGAAAATGTAATAAAAAAATCTATCAACAAAGAAAAGCCCTGGTTCTGATGGTGTTACTGCTGAATTCTACAAAACTTTCAAAGAAGAGTTAATGACACTACTTCTCAAACTCTTGAATGAAATTGAAAGGGAAGCAGTACTCCCAAATTCATTCCTTGCAGCAACCATTACCTTGATTCCAAAAGGAGAAAAAGATCCAAACCAAAAAGAAAACTACAGGCCAATCTCCCTAATGAACATTGATGCAAAAATCCTCAACAAGATACTGGCAACTGGCAAACAGAATGCAGAGTATTATCACGAAGATCATACACCCTGACCAAATTGGATTCATCCCAGGAATAAAAGAACAGCTCAGCATATGTAAATCAATAAACAATACACTATATCAACAGACTCAAGGACAAAAACCATATGGTCATCTCAGTAGATGCAGAGAAAGCATTAGACAAAATCCAGCACCCATTCATGATCAAAATCCTATAGAAAATTGGAATAGATGGACTGTATCTCAACCTAATAAAAGCTATTTACAAGAAACCAACAGCCAG
>PVIC010044955.1:0-14809 GCA_004025085.1 Thryonomys swinderianus
GAACCACTGAGCTAACCCTCCGGCCCTGCACGTATGTCTTGACCCAGTCCTGCCACAACTCCATAGGTAAGGACTGTGGGTGCCAGCCACTGCCTGGGGGCAGGTGTGTGGTCAGAAGTGCCAGGCGTGGGGCCCTGTAGGTGGTGGGGCCTGGAAGGGAGAAGATGGGTATAGGAGACCACAGTGAAGCAAGGTCCTCTGTCAGCAGAAATGGCGATATCACCCCAGAGGCAGACTCTCAGGCCAGGACCAATGGGGAAAATGCGGTAAAACTATCATTTGTCGGACCGGAGATCTAGCTCAGTGGTTCTGGCGCCTGCCTCGCAAGTACAAGGTCCTGAGTTCGATCCCGGTAACCACATACAATGCTGGGCGTGGAGACTCATGCCCACCAGCAATCAATACCACATACCACAGTGCCAGGTGTGGTGGCTCACACCTGTAATCCCAGCACTCGGAAGGTAGAGGCAGGAGGATTGCTGAGTTCCAGGCTTGCCTAGGCTCCATAGTGAGCTCAGGGCCAGCCTGGACTACAAAGCGAGACCCTTCTCCAAAGAAAAAAAGTTACTGTAGACACTTTTTTTCAAATATCAGATCTGACTTTTTTTTTTCTTTTTTGGTGGTACTGGACACTGAATCCAGAGTCTTTGCATGGAGCTACATCCTCAGCCCTTTTAAAATGTATTTTGTATTTTGAGGCAGAATCTTGCTAAGTCATGAAGTTGCCCATGCTGAGCAGGAATTTGCAGCCTTCCTGCCTTAGCCTTCTGGGTGGATCGCCACGCCTGGCCATCCTTCCTTGTAAGGGTGATAACGGTCTATTGCCTGGACAGACCACATATGATGTGTCTGTGCCCCCATCAGTGGACATTCCCAGGAGCTCTAGAAGCCCCCAAGGCCAGCAGCTAGAATGCCATGCCACTCCTAACACGTGTGTCTCTTGCCCTGACTTCTGCCTGGCCAGGCCCTGTGTGACTTTTTCAAACTGTCTACAGTAGTGTGAGATATAAATCAACTTTGTTTTTATTTTTTTCTAGAACACTAGAAAGTTGATCCCTTGTTATTAAATGACTGGCTTGGCTTTCCCTGACAGCTGAGAAGCTCTAATTAACCATATACCGAATTCTCACACACGCCTGAACGCAGAGCTGAGTTTTCCTTCCTGTCCCATTGGCCTGTCTATATCATCATGTGCCAGGGATGCAATGCTGGGATCGTCAAGAATCTAAAGTGTGCTTTATGCCTTGTGTGGTGGCACGTGCCTGTAATCCCAGCAGTTGGGAGCCTGAGGCAACAGGATCACTGTGAATTCAAGGCCACCCTGAACTACATAGCTCGACTTTGTCTCAATATAAAACAAAGAGAGGCCGGAAATTTAGCTCAGTAGCTCTGGTGTCTGCCTAACAAGCTCAAGGTCCTGAGTTCGATCCCAGTAACTGCACACAAGACCGGACGTGCTGACTCACACCTGTCATCCCAGCACTCGGGAGGCAGAGGCAGGAGGATTACTGAGTTTGAGGCTTGCCTGGGGTACACAGTGAGCCCAGGCCCAACCTGTACTACAAAGTGAAACCTTGTCTCAAAAAAAAAAAAGGAGCACACAAGTGTTAATTAACCCTTGTGCTCTGTACCCTTTTACACCTGCACACACTTGCCAGTTCCACACCAACCTCTGCAGATGCCAAGATTGTGCTGCTGCTGACTGACAGGCTTGGTCCCGTGTTGACGAGGGAGAGTTTTTCCCATTCGTTTCTCTCCTCCAGGCCTGGCACATACCCTGTGCTTAGTAAATGTTTGTGGAATGAATAAGGAAAGGAAGAAGCCCCAGCCTTGGTTGGTCACCCCACCACCCCAGCCTGGTTCCAGGGCCCTCTGGGCTTCACCACTCACCCGCTCCCCTCTGCCCGCAGCTCTGGAGTGCCCGCTGCACAGCAGCTACACCACCTGCACCCCCTCCTGTGTGCCATCTTACTGGGACGTGGATGGTCGCTGCGAGGGTGCCAAGGTCCCCCCGACCTGTGCCGAGGGCTGCGTCTGTGAGCCCGGCTATGTGCTGAGCGAGGACGAGTGTGTGCCCAGAAGTCGCTGCGGCTGCAAGGACTCCCAGGGTGGCTTCGTCCCTGTGAGTGGACAGGGACATGGGGACACAAATCTTCTTGAGCTGGGTGCCCTGCCTCTGGCTGGCCCCCATGGTTTGAATTTGGGACACAGCCGGGCAGAGTGCAAAGGTCAGGGCCTCGCTGCAGGAGGACCGGGGCTTGATCTCGGTGGCCTCCGTGTTCTCCTCTGGTACCACCTGAGCAGACACACAAGGCACTCAGCAATAGCACCTCTCCGGGAAGTGGGGGCACAGATCCATCGGTGCTAGAACTGCCCCTGGCCGGGGCTCTTTACACCTGTTCATGGGCTTCCACAAGCCGCCCGAGTTTGCCAAAACCCACAGAGGGTCAGGCCCTTGTGTAAAGTGGCCTAGCGCTCACGCAGGGCCATGGCGCGTCTTCTGTGGACTGTAAATCATCTCAGGGGGCTTCTAACAGCCAGTGTAGTATATATGCTGCCGGAGCGAGCGCCTAAAGCCAGGATAATGGCCAGACTGGGCTGCATAGTGAGACTCTGTCTCAGAAAAGAAGAAAGAGAAAGAAAAGAGAAAAATGAGAAAGACTGTTTATGTTCAGTACTGGAACTTTTTTTTTTTTTTAATTTCTGAGACAAGGTCTCACTTTGTAGTCCAGGCTGGCCCTAATCTCACTATGGTGCCCAGGCTGGCCTTGAACTCACAGCAGTCCTCCTGCCTCTGCCACCTGAGTGCTGGGATTACAAGCATGAGCCACCATGCCCAGCATTGTGGTGTGTGGTACTGGGGATGGAACTTGGGACCTTGCACCTGCCCAGCAAACACCAGAACCACTGAGTTAAATACCCAACCCTAGAACTTTTTTTTTTTTTTAAACAGAGTTTCACGCCGGGCGTGGTGGCTCACGCCTGTAATCCCAGCACTCGGGAGGCAGAGACAGGAGGATTGCTGAGTTTGAGGCTTGCCTAGGCTACATAGTGAGCTCAGAGCCAGCCTGAACTACAAAGCGAGACCCTGTTTCAAAAAAATAAAATTAAATTAAAAAAACAGAGTTTCACTTTAAGTGCAGGATGGTCTTGAACTCACTATGTACCTCCAGCTGGGTTTAAATTTGCAGCAATCTTCCTGCTCCAGCTTTCCAAATGCTGAGATTACAGGCATGTACCACCATGCTTGGCTAAAAAGTTTTTAGTTAGCGATAGGATCCCATTAAATTGCGAAGTTTCCTGGGCTTGGCTTGAACTTCCTGCTTCAGCCTCCAAGCACTGGGATCACCAGTCCACATCGCCACTGCTGACTTCACTCCTTTTCTCTCCCGGTGGCTCCTACAGGCGGGCAAGACCTGGATCTCCACCGGCTGCACCCAGAGCTGTACCTGCTCTGAAGGAACCGTTCAGTGCTGGGCCTTCCACTGCCCTCCGGGGTCCCACTGCCAGTACAGCGAAGATGGGGACAGCAACTGCACTCCCAACAGTAGGAAGCTGGGGGGAGTGGCCAGCAGGGCCAGCAGGGGCTCACCCTGACTTTGAACGGGGGCTGTCATCAACCACGGCCATGTTCAGATTACTGAGCCTCTGGTGCCCCCTACCTCAGGGGCAAAAGGGCCAGGACAGGAAGATCCACAGCAAGGGTTCATGGGGCCTGGAGACAGAAAGTTGAAGAGCAAGTATCCAAGGAGCTGGGCCTAAGAGGGGTGACAGGAGGCCTCTCAGTGGGGGTGATTCCAGGGACCTGTGTCTGGTGTGATGCCTACTCTGTGTTCCCCTTCTCGGCCCCTGGGCCAGGATTGTCCTTCCCTGTCCTCTGCCTGGGACTCCCCTATCAATGTCAGGAAAGAATTTACTCCGGGACCTGTCAGCTTGGCCCAGCGTCTCTTTTAATCCTTACAGAGAGAAGGGCTTGGGTGGCAAGCACAGGACCCCTATGGTGGAAATGGAGCTCAAGCTAGGCACAGGCCCGTAATCCCAGCATTCTGGGGGTCTAAGGCAGGAGGATCACAAGTTGAAGCCCTGCCCTGGCAATTTAGTGGCTTAGTGAGACCCTGTCTCAAGTTTAAAAATTTAGAAAGAGTTGGGGATAGAGCTCAGTCCAAAGGCCCAGCGTTTAGTTTCCAGTACCTTATAAAAAAAGTAAGGTGAAGCAATTTCCCCAGAGCCTAGACCAATAGTGAGGCTGGGGGCAGGACTGGGGGCCTGACCTCCAGCCAGGCTCCAGGATTCCCTGCGTTCCTCCCCGGGGTCCGGCCCCCAGCCGGTTTTCTCCCTATCTGAGTGACCTCCAGGGGCGCCCCCACTCCATCCTGCAGAAAGGCCGTGTCTCCAAAACCCCTGTCAGAATAATGGCCGCTGTCGGGAGCAGGGGCCCAGCTTCATCTGCGAGTGTGAGGTTGGTTATGGGGGAGACCTCTGCACGGAGCCTCAGGATGCCCCAACCTCCAGGGAGAAAGTAAAGGCCACATCCCGGGGCCGCATCTACTGCCTAGCACCACAGAATTATTCTACAGGTATATTAACACATGTAATGTTTGCTATATGTATCTATTACATAGAGGTATATAACAGTAGATATAATACACAGTAGATTGTATTTGTATGGCACCTGTAATATTATTATTACAGGATCCTAATAGGATCCCTAGAGCCAAGTGAGGCAGCACATGCTCACAATCCTACCATTCTGGGAGGCTGAGGGAAGAGAATAGTAAATTGAAGCTCAGGCAGGTCAACTTAGTAAGATCTTGCCTCACAATTAAAAGTTAACAAAGGGCTAGGAAAACAGCTCAGTGGGTCATGAAAGCATGACAGCCCCTTGAAAAGACTACAGAAAACTGATGGGTTACTAAGGGTGGGTGGTGCTGGAACCTTGCTGCCCCTGGGGGTGACAGCGTCCCAGAGAAGGAATTGGCCATCTTCAGAGTTGTAAGGGGGTGAGGTCCCTCAGGGTGACCACTGAGGACCGAGGACTCCTGCCTCTTGCCCCTTCTGCTTTCATGTCTCTGTTTCTCTTTTGGTGTCCAGAAGAACCCAACGTGGTAGTCATCCTGCTGAGCATGCTCAAGCCTGTCCTGTTCCTAGCGCGCGTGCTGTGGAGGAGATGCCATTGTAAGAGAAAGAGGGGAAGGAAAAGGAGGTAAGCTCCTGCTGGGGTGGGGGGCTGTGGTTGGGGTCTGGGATGCTGGAAGACCTCACATCTCCATCCCTTCCCCACTGATCCACTGTCTCACTAGGGAGAAGAGAAGAAGGCCTGACAGATTCTAGAGCCAGGCTGCTGAGCCAGCCTTGAGGCCAGGACTAGGTGGCCCGAGGTGACTTCTGTGCCTGACACTAGTTTTCCTGCTTCCTCCTCAGACATTGTTCTGGAGCCTATGTGAAAGTCACTTGGTTCTGAGTTGTCCTCAAACAAGGATAAAAATAAGCTATTTATTGATTGACTGATGTATTTATGTATGTACATATGTTTTTTAGTAGTGGGCCTTCACACTGAGCTACACCTCCAGGCCACTTTTATTCTGAGATAATCTTTCACTAAATCGCCAAATTCCCTAAAGTGGGATCCAACTTGCAATCCTCCTGCCTCACCCTCTCAGTGCTGGATTACAGTCATATGCCACCATGGCCGACGAGAAATCCTAGTTCTTCAAGATGCGGCCTGTGAGCTCCCTGCCAAGGGGAATGAAAGGTCATCCCAAGAAGCTCCAAGCTCCTAAGGAGAAGCAGGGGTTGAGGATGGGGACTGAAATTTCCCCTTAGGGTAGTCCTGTGGGTCGGCCCCCACCCCCTCTAGCCCCTGGTTACTATGGAAACTGACGGGGGGGGGGGGCTGGCTCAGGGTTGGGAGTAGCAGTGGTGCACCTCCCCCAACCCTTCCCAGGGGCTCATCCTCCGGGGATGATCCTTGCTTGAGGGGAGGGGATTGAACCTGTAGAGCTGTTGGGCTCCAGTGAAGGAACCTGGGCAGGGGAAGGGTGCGAACAGGGTACTCAGGCCTGGGGATGTCGAAGCAGGCAGGGCCCCAGCGTCTTACTACTACTACTCTATTACTCTGGCATGTCCTCCAAGACCACCAGCCGGGCAATGGACTTGCCTGAAGGAAGTGAGACCCAGGCCAGGTGGGGAGAGGGCTCGAAAAATAGGTTTGCCCTTCCCTGTGAGGCCTTCCCTCCCTTAGGGGGCACACCGCTCCAGGGAAGCACGGGGTATCTGGTTCCCACCGAGTTTTCTTCTGCCTCATGGCTGTTTCTACCTTGAGCCTTTGACCTTTATCCCTCCGGAATCAGCTCTCCAAGGTCACTTTATCTAGCCCGGAGGTCTGTTTGGCAGAAGCTTGGCCAGGAGGCCTCCGCTGCATGCACTCTCTCCTTCGGCATCGCTGAGCCCTTCCCAACCCCCATTCGGAGGTAGAAAATATGAGTATTGTGTCCCCCAGAGATGAGACAGAGCCATCTAAGAGGGCTGTAGAGGCTGGAAACCATGAACAGGTTCTCTGGGCTGAGGCCCTGCACTGACCCCAAAGTGACAACAGAGGGCGACCAAGAAGCCGAGGTGAGAAAGCTGCTACCACAAAGCCAGGCTGGCCCCATCAGACCTGCCCCTGCAGGTGTTCCCACAGGAGGGCTGGAGGAAAACGGGGGGGGGGGTGTCGATCACCCCCAGCCTCCTCTTCCTGTCTGGGAGGAAGAAGTCGGGACAGACACGAGGGTGGCCCCCACCCTCCCCACGAGGCCAGGAGAACCTGCCTGGGCGGCACATTGAATGAGGGAATTGTCCTGGGCACTGCTGCACACGTGGGGTCTCCCCGCAGCTACGCCCAGCCCCCCTCCCCCACGGCCGCTAAACCAACCCCAGCTGCCAACATCTGGCCCACATCTGTTTCCCCCAACCAGGCACTCCCCTCAGTCTTTGTCCCTTCCCCACAGGGGCTGCAGCAGGGCTATGAGCTCAACTCCCCCTTCCTCTGCTAAGGCTGCAAGGAACCAGCCCCACCCCGGAGGTGCCCCAGGCTCTTGGCACTGCCAGCTGGAGCAGTTAGAAGCAGCTGCCAGTGACTCATCTCCCAGGGCCCCAGCCCCACCCCCACTGTACCCTGGGGCTGGGACCAAGGACCCGGGCCTCCAGTCCCACTGCTTGACCATCTGGCCCCCATGCTTTTTGGAAATCCAGTTCACCCTGGCTCTCAAGCACCCCCAGGCCTGGGATATGGCCCATTTTCTTTATTTATAAAAAAACCCTTCCTTTTAATTTTTAAATATAATTTAAGAACCCCTCCAAGCACCGAGTGTCTGTCTCTGGTTCCCACCACCGACCCCTGCCCGTTACCCCCTCCCTCCAGACCCCTCGTGGACACAGCTTGAGGGTGCTTGGGAGCAGTGAGCCCTCTGGGGCTGTGGCACAGCCAAGGCACTGTTCCGCAAACAGGCGCCTCCATGGGCCTGTCTGCCACGCGGGCAAAGGAGGAGCTGGAGAACAGGTGCCTCCAACACAAAAACTGGGACAAAGACGCTAGAAAACAAAACAAAAAATAAAAGGGCAAGGGGAAAAGTATGACCAAAAACAACAAAAATCTCACGAACCTTCAATATGAAGGCAGCAAATAGGGAAGGAGCATTTACAAGGGGAAGATGATTGTGTGTGGGGGGGAGGGGTGGCAGCAGCAAATCGGGACGTCGAAGCCCATTGATTGTGTCACTGGGCCGTGACACCCTTCCTGCCTCCTGGGACAGTGCTCCTCCACTCCCAAGCTGGCAGGCTGGTCACCCTCTCTTTGGTCTGCAGGGACTTGTCCCTCGAGGTGAGGGGAGCACCTGGGGGCCCCCCCAGATAAAGGGCATTTCCTTTCCCTCCTGCCACACCCAGTCCTGAGGGAAAGGCGCCTTCACCCTGGCTCCGGGTTTCCCACCTGGGGGAAGAGAAAGCGATTTCTGCCCTCTCAGTGGCACAACCCCCCAAAATCCTCCCTCCAAATTGCCAACTCCCCACCCCCATGGGTTCAAAGTGCTATCCAGCGGGGCGCAGGGCTGGGGATCTGAGTCCCCACCCAGCTCTGCCGCCAAGAAAGGGAGGCCGTGCTCCTGGAAGAAGAGGTCCCACGCGCAGGTCAGTACTGCGGCGCCGGCCCTCCCGTCCCGACCGCAGTTCCAGGCTTGGCTTGGGACTTCATGTGCTGGACACTGGCCAAGATCTTCTTCTGGTGTCCCGCCAGAGTGACTCCAATTCGGAGCAGATCCCTGCAAAAGAAGAGAAGATTCCATGAGCCACAGGGATCCCAGACTCCCACGACTTGCTTAGCCCCAGAAGCCTATCAGGGGTCCGGGATTGTCAGCCAATGAAAAGCCATCATGGGGTGAGGGAAGAAAGGCAGATGACATCAACAGTTGCAGGGTAGTTTCTAGAAGATTTAAGAGCCAAAGATCCTGTGCAGACAGAGGAAGTGTATCTCTTACAGCAGGGGAAAGAAGGAAACAGAAAGGAAAGAGAAGACCGACTGCAAATGGAGGCTGGGGTAAAGGACTGCACGATTGCTTTAGAGGGTGAAGGAGAAATGAGAAGAAAAAGCCCAAGAAAGGAACTGGGGTGGAGAGGAAGGGGGGTGGCTGGTGTCTGGACACCCAGAGAAACGTAAAGGTGAAAAAGAAGAGCTGTGATTAGAGGAAAGAGGCCACTGGTTAGGGAGAAGAGGGCGGAGGCACAGCAGGGCGGCCAGCACTCAAGCCTTGGGGAAGCAGAGGCCATGGGAGAGCCACAGAGCAGCCAACCGGGAGAGTTCGGGGTAAGTGCTGGCGAAGCGAGCGCAGGGAGAGTTCTTTGGGAGTCAAGAGAATCAGAAAACCATTGCACATTAAGGCTGGGAAGGATCTCTGAAACCTAGTCCAGTGTTGTCCTTTTATGGGTGGGAAAAGAGCAGCAGAGTTGAAGCGTTTACGTGCGCACGAGGTCTGGAATGCAGATAGATGCACACAGACAGACACACACTGGAGCTGGGAGCTGGTGAGGCCAGTGACCCACGGCTGGGAAGGGTCCAGGAGCCAGGCTAGGCCCTGGAGGCCGGAGGAGGCCTGCGCTGAGCCCCTAAGGGCTGCTCAGGGCCGCACGGCAACTTCCACGGTCTGCCTCTGCTATCCTCCACTTACTCGGCGGAGATCTGGCTGACCAGCTCGAAGGAGCCGAACCCAGCCGCTGCAAAACTTTCTTCGTATCTTCCCATCTTGATGGCTCGAAGCCACTCGCCCACAGAGCCAAAGGCTGAGTAGTGAGGCTGCCGTTGGTCCAGGAGTGGGTGTGAGGCCCTGGGAGGCGGGAAGGAGTGGACTGCTGAGTCCCAGGCCCGTGTCAAGGGCACGCTGAGCCCGGCCGGCGAGAGGCCCATAGGGACCACCCCACAGACCACCAAGGGCCAGGAGGGGGCTCTCAGGCCCTGACACACCGAGGGAAGGAGGGCTTGGTCTCTGGGGTTCGCTGGGGTCCTCACCCGACGTTCTCTCTAGTCACGATTTTGAGGCTGGCAGGGTTCCGGATCATCTTGTCCAGGGCACTGACCACCTGGGGGAAGCGGGGCCGGGCATTCCGGTCCTTCTGCCAACAATCCAGCATGAGCTGGTGGAGGGAGGTGGGACAGTCAGGGGGTGGGGGCAGTCGGTAGTCTTGTTCAATGGCGTTGATCACCTGCAGGGACAGGGAGAAGCCCTGGATGAGACTGTCCCCAGGACTCACTCAGGGAAATGGTGACTTGGCTGATACTAAAAGAGATCTGGGAGTCCTTTAGGCTGGGCCAAACCGGATGGTAGCCCGACACCCTATCAGGTCATGGGCTATAATCTGGACACACAACTTCCCAACCCTGCCCTCTGTTCCTGCAACCTCTGACCCAAAAAGGATGTGTGAAACTCTTCCATGCAACGATCACCTCTTCTGTGTCACCTCCCACCGTCCCAAGGACTCCCTCAGGGACCCGTCTGGCATTTCCCAAGTGAGAACACAGGAAAGCTTGGCATGACCCGGGGACACTTACATCCTGATTGCTCATGTCCCAGTACGGCCGTTCGCCGAAGGACATCACCTCCCACATCACAATCCCATAGCTCCAGGCATCGCTGGCTGAAGTGAACTTTCGGAAGGCAATGGCCTCGGGGGCTGTCCATCGGATGGGAATCTTTCCACCCTGGGAAGGAGGAAGAAAGGTAGATGCGGCCCTTTCCATTCCCCCAGCGCGCCTTCTCCCCCACCCCGATCCGGCCTTGTTTGTTTTTGGGATCCAAGCTCCCATCTCCTCAGCTCTGCTCCTTTCCTAGACACGGGGAAGTCCGTTTGGTCTGCAGCCCGTGCCCACATCCGCCCTCTGGTCCAGAGCTGTCAATCTCCGCACTCCCACCTTTCCAGAAAGTCGGGCGCCCCGTGTGGCCGAGACTCCGGCCCTCCCCTGCCCTTCCTCACCAGCGAGCTCGTGTAGGTGGGGTCGGAAGAGTTCTCCTCCAGGAACCGGGAGAGGCCGAAGTCCGAGACCTTGCACACCAGGTTGCTGTTGACCAGGATGTTGCGGGCAGCCAGGTCTCGGTGCACATAGCTCATCTCAGCCAGGTACCGCATGCCCGAGGCGATGCCCCGCAACATGCCCACCAGCTGGATGACGGTGAACTGCCCGTCGTTCAGCTGGGGAGTGGACGACCAGAGCACCTCGGTGAGGACGGTCCACCCTTTCACTTCCTGATCTGCCACCTCACCTGCAGGGGACCTGCCAGCTGGGCAAGGTGAGCCCCCTCCTGCCGGTCACCCTAAGTTCTCCCAGCTCTTCCAATAACCTCCTGACATGCTTACCCATGATAAAGAAATGACCTAAGTGTTTTTCTCCCATCTAACCCCCCACAGTGCCTTACATACAGAAAATACTCAGGCAATACTCTGTTTTCAGGTAGGGTCTCAGTGTAAGTTCAGGCTGCCCACTATCCTCCCATTCAGCACCCTTGCACCGAGTGTGCGTGGTTTTTGCCAAGGAACGGTGAGAAACGGTTACTCAGTTCCTGGCTGAGGCCCAAACCCAACCTTTGCTCTCCAGAGTTTGCTCCCACTGGGTGAACCACCCCCACAGAGTTAACTGATCCTGTTTCGGGGGCTCAGCGACCAGGGCCTAAACCAAATCCTGAACCCGCCCTGTGACGTGCACCTGCCCCGGGCTCCTCGCTCAGTTCCTGGAAATATCACTTGGCTGATGATGGTCAGACAGGGACCCCAGCGTCCCCACAACTCTTCCCCGCTAGCGGTCCAGCAGCCCATTGTGCCGGCTCTGCTTTCATGTCAATCACTTCTCTCCACCCCAAAAGGCTGAGACGGTGCCACAGCACCCAGGCACAGGGGCACTTCCAGTCAGCTCACGGCCCTGCCTGGCTCCCAAGGCCTGTCTGGCTCCCAAGGCCTGTCCTCCCATCCCCATCTCGGGACTCGCCACGGCCCTCTGCTCACAAGGTGCAACCACACCAACTCTTGTTTCTCCAACGGCTCCTGCCTGCTCTGGCCCCAAATGCACTTTCCCCATCTTCTCAAGACTGGGTCTTCCTTTTTATTTTTCAGTATTAGAAACTGAACGCAGAGCTTTCACAATCCCTTACCCTTTTTCATTTTTCATTTTGGGACAAGTTCTCGGTACGCTGTTTGTTCAGGCTGGGCTTGAACTTGCAATCCTCCTGCCTCAGCCTCCCAGAGTCCTGGGATAACATGCTTGTCACCACACCTGGCTCCTAATGTAATCTCATCTCCTGTCTACTTCCTCCCCGCTTTGCAAAGTGACCATTGGAGGCCCAATATCACGACAGAGTCCCATATCCACAGGGGAGGGATCAGGCTGTCCTCCCGCCATTCTGGGCTCTGTCTCCCCATCTCTGTTGTGGGAGACAGACTGGATGTCCCACCACGGGACCCAAGTGAAACACACAGCACCTCTGGAGGTTCGGCCACAGGTGTTCAACTTCCAACATGGCGCAGAGAGCCTGGCTTACAGGAAGGACACAGAAATACACAGAAACAAGCTAAATCACCCAGGGGAAGAAGCCACAAGCCGAGGACATTCAAAGGTCACAGAGATAAGTGGCCCAGCTCTTCCACAAAGCAGCGGTCAGGATTTAGAAGATCAGAAAAACCCAAGTCCAACGCCTGGTCCTGAGCCAGTTCCTGGTTTGTGTAAACCAACAGTAAGTGATGTTTAGGGGAACTACCAGGGAAATGGGAATATCAACTAGGTAGGAAAACGTTCTGAGGTTTTTCTTCTCTTCCCTTTTGGGTGGCACTGGGATTGAATGCAGGACCTGCACACCCTGAGATACATGCCTAGACATCTCTTTATTTCTTATTTTGAGAAAGGGTTTGCTTAGCAGCAAATTTTCCCAGGTAGGCTCAAATTTGTCATCCTCCTGACTCAGCCTTCCACAGTGCTTTGAGTATAGATTTTCACCACTATGTCTGGCCCTGATTTTTTTCTTTTAATGCTTAGTGGGGTTAAAAAAAAATTTTTTTTTTTTCAGTAAAACCAGTTAAAGTAATCTCATCTCCAGCCATGACCCCTTTCCAATATTTTTGGAAAATGACTTATTTACTTGTTAATTTAATGAGGCTCTGCTTCTTCTTTTTTTTTTTTTTTTTTGAGACAGGGTCTCGCTTTGTAGTTCAGGCTGGCCCTGAGCTCACTATGTAGCCCAGGCAAGCCTCGAACTCAGCAATCCTCCTGCCTCTGCCTCCCAAGAGCTGGGATGACAGGTGTGAGCCACCGCGCCTGGCTAGGCTCTGCTTTTTAGAGCAGAAATCCTGCCTGCTATGTTCTTGGCTTTATTTCAGATCTGACAGTAGCTGGTGAACAGGAGATGCTCAGTGAATATTTTTCAGAAGGAAGGAGGACTGCAGAAAAGAGAAGGGACAGGATAGACTCAGGGACTCAACCTTTGCCCAAAAGAAAACCAAGAGCAGAGCTGAAAATGATGACACAGAATCTCAGTTCTACAGTAGGCTGAGGCAGGAAGATCTCTAAGCCCACCCTGGGTAACTTGAAGAGACCTGTCTTAAAAAATAAAAAGGGGGGCCGGAGGGTTAGTTCAGTGGTTCCGGTGCCTGCTTCGCAAGCGCAAGGTCCTGAGTTAGATCCCCAGTAACCACATATAATGCTGGGTGTGGAGACACGCCCACCAACAATCAACACCACATACCACAATGCCGGATGTGGTGGCTCACGCCTGTAATCCCAGCACTTGGGAGGCAGAGACAGGAGGATTGCTAAATTCGCGGCAGCTTGCCTGGGCACCATAGTGAGCTCAGGGCCAGCCTGAACTACAAAGCGAGACTGTCTCAAAAAGCAAAAAATAAATAAACAAACAAACAAATAAATAAATAAAAAGGGGTCAGAACATAGCTCAGTACAAAGACCCTAGAGTCCATCCTCAGCACCACAAAACACAAGCAAATAGGAGCCAGAGATTTAGCTCAGCGATTCTGGCATCTGCCTAGCAAGCACAGGTCCCTGGTTTGATCCCCAGGAACCACATACAACAATACTGTGAGCAGTCAGTACTGGATACAACAATGCTGGGGCGTGGTGGCTCACGCCTGTGATCCCAGCACTCGGGAGGCAGAGGCAGGAGGACTGCTGAGTTCGAGGCTTGCCTGGGCTACAAAGTGAGCTCAGTGCCAGCCTGAACTACAAAGCGAGACCCTGTCTTAAAACAAACAACACAAACAAACAAAACACAAGAGCAGAAGGCTGAAGCCCAGGGAAAGAGGGCGGCAGTGGACAAGAGCCCCACTGTGTGCTCAGTTCTAGACCACCCGGGGCAGGGCGCTGGCTCACCCGCAGGAAGGAGTCCAGGGCCCCGTTCTCCATGAACTCTGTGAGGATCATGACTGGCACGCTGTTGGTGACCACGCCCTCCAGCCGGATGATGTTTGGGTGCTCGAACTGGCCCATGATGGAGGCCTCGCTCAGGAACTCACGCCGCTGCCGCTCTGTGTAGCCGCCCTTCAAAGTCTTGATGGCCACGCAGGTCTCCTTTTTGCCTGGGGCCTTCAGCCGCCCTCGGCAGACCTCCCCGAACTCACCTTGGTGGGGAGACACACAGGGATCAGCTCTCCAAGGCCCTGGGCCTGCCCTCCCTCTTCGTCCGCGGACTCCCCCCCACCCCGCGCCAACCCTGCTCACCTGCACCAATCACCTCTTCGATCTTCACATAGGACACATCGATCTCTTTGGCAAACTCCCTTACAGCCTCATTGGGGTCTTCATAAGTGAATGGGTCAATGTAGACCTTCGTACCTGAACAGTGGTGCAGGGCCCCATTAGCCAAGAGGTAACTTCCACCAGAGATCCCAGTAGTCTGGGAGGCTGAGGCAGGAGGATGGCAAGTTTGAACCTAATCTGGGCAATTTAGTAAATCAATGAGACACTGCCTCAAAATTAAAAACAAGGGCTGGGGATGTAGGTCAGTGGTGCCTTGCCTGCCTGGCACCTGTAAGGTCCTGAGTTTGATCCCCAATACTGGAAACAAAATTAAAAATAGAAAAGGAGCAAGGGGGCCGGAGGGTTAGCTCAGTGGTTCCGGCGCCTGCCTCGCAAGCGTAAGGACCTGAGTTCGATCCCCGGTTACCACATATAATGCTGGGCGTGGTGGCTCACGCCTGTAATCCCAGCACCCGGGAGGCAGAGACAGGAGGATTGCTGAGTTCGCGGCGGCTTGCCTGGGCACCATAGTGAGCTCAGGGCCAGCCTGAA
>PVIC010044956.1:0-14820 GCA_004025085.1 Thryonomys swinderianus
GCCGGGCGTGGTGGCTCACGCCTGTAATCCCAGCACTCAGGAGGCAGAGGCAGGAGGACTGCTGAGTTTGAGGCTTGCCTGGACTACATAGTGAGCTCAGGGCCAGCCTGAACTACAAAGCGAGACCCTGTCTCAAAAAGGAAAGGAAAAAAAAAAAAAAAGAAAAAAAACCCATCTTTTATTGCCACCTGTTTGACAGTTTGAATTAAAGTTTCCTGTAGTCTTTAACATGATTTGGTGTAGTAAACTTTTAAATAATACACTCAAACTGTAGACACCATCATAGAACTCATTCAAAACAAAGACCACAGGCTATGGCAATATCTCCATGCACTGACATCAATAATTATAAGGTTTTTAAACTTCATACTTTAGGAGCACATGAATTATACTCCTGTCTACAATTCTAGTTTAATCCATTTCTCTCTGCTCTAGACATTCTTCTGCCTGATTATTAGCTGAGATATGCCTAAACACATTTATATTTATCTTTCATATTTGAAGATGTGCCTACTGATGGGGATTATAGTCTATTAATAGCTCCGTGACACCAAAATTACAGATATGTCTATCTGATAACCTTTTCTTCTCTGGTGGTGGTAACTTGTTATGCATAGAGACAAAGTTTTCAGAAGTTTTAACAATGCGGCTGGAATGGGTTCAATGGATCTCTGTCAAAATGCACTGGTGATCACACTGCCGGAAGTCGGTATGCCATGTGGCTTTCCTGCTGTCTACCTGGATATCATATTCTTGGCTATGATTTCTCTTGGAATCTTAATGTCTTTCTCTAAAGCACTGGGTAATGACTATCTCACCTTATAACCTCTCTGTAGAGTCTTACTTGCCAGTTTTTATCCCCAACTGTATGTGTGTGTTCCAGGATTTTAGGATGGGAGATCCTAGACTAAATTTATCTATCTTGCTATCATTGCATTTTGAAATAGATAATCTTTTGTTGAGTGGATTTTGTTGGGATAGTTGGAAGTTCTGCAGAATTTCTGACCACTGGATGCTGGATGTCCTCAGTACCACCCCTTCTTGAGTTGCAGTATCAAAACTTGTCAAGCTGTTAGTCTCCCCTTGGGTACGAAATGGTTCTTAGTTGAGAACTCCTGCTCTAAACTGTCATATGATGCACTATATAGTTCAGATACAGTAGTGAACGTAGGTACGATATTTATATAGCATGAAAGCATTTACTCAGAGATAAAATAGAACATTCCGCAACCATTTAAGGAGGACCCTACAGTTATACTGTCTCTGTTTCATAGCTATCTGTGGAAAGGATAATGGATGGATACAGAAACAATGAAGTATACTCTCTGTCTTCTACGTCTATCTCTGTCTTTCTCTTTCTCTTTGTGTGTGTGTGTGTGTGTGTGTGTGTTAGTATGTGTGCATGTTTAGTGTTCATAGAATGATTCCTCAGGTTGGGGAATGTTTGTAGAAGTCCTATAGAAACAAATTGCTTGTTCTATGGACTTGAAATTGAAAGGGATTTGTAAATGTTACCACATTGATTTCATTAGCTGAGTTTGACCTAAGTAGTTGTATAGAACAATCTATATTTCTTTTTTGGTCTTTTGGGTATAAAAAAGTATCTGGTTGAAATAGAAAGCTTATTGTTACCTGAATATAACAGGTCTCTTGCAAACCTTTGAAAACTATTAGAATCAGGGTCTGAAAAGCTATTTGGAGTCTCACATTTATTCATTAAATAGGCATTTATTAAGCATTTCTGTGCCAGGACTATACAGGGTAGTGTTTCTCTTTTCGTTTCCTCCTCTCACCTCTGCATGTTCTGTTCATTCTCTCTATTGCCCTGAGACCAGTTTCATGAACTTTTCTGTCCATATGCAGAAAATAGTCTCCAGAGAGCTTACAAGTTTTACTTGTCTTTTGCATTATAAACCTCTCTGAACTGAAATTTTATTTGCTTCATGCCACCCTGGAAATAAGGAAAACAGACTCAGACTAACCCAGCTGGGTTAGCAGCCCTGCCTGAACCTAGCGTGCCTGGAGGACAAGCCCAATCACTGGGACACTTCCCCCCCGACCCTTCCTGACCGAGGGAGCAACATTCCCAGAGAAGGAAGTCTGTGTAGCTTATCCTCAAATAGCCTTTAGCTTAACTTGCAGTTACCTGCTAAATGAAACATGCAAAAGGTTTCTAGAGTAGCTAAGGCTAATAAGAGGAACTGTATGGGATAGAAGCCATGGACGGGCCATTACGGTGGTTGTTCAGGAAAGCCAGGCACTGGGAAATGATGAGATTGGGTAGGGCAGAGAGTGTTTCCTGGTGGCCAGGCAGATCCTGCCTCAGACTCTCAGTAGCCTTCCCTTTTGTAACCACAGGAAAGAGTGCAGCCTGGGTGCAGCCTGGGAGGTGCGGATGCCCTGCATGTGTGACCTTGACCATGAATCTCATGATTGCTTACCTACTCCTAGTCTTCCCGTATCAGTAAGACTTGGATGTGAGCAAAACACAGAGGGAAAAATTATTAGGATCTTTGAAAAATGGACATATAATTGGAAAAAGAAATGGTATTACAGCCAGAACCCTGAGTTTCCAATTTCTACAGTGATCTGTGGAATCTTGCCTTTGGTAGGAACTGTGTTCTGGCTTGGCTGAGATGAAAGGTAAGAATTCTCTTTTTTATGCTTAGATATTCTTCAGGGAGCCTTACAGGGAAGTGCACACTTTCTAAGTTGTGTCTTGGACTGTCTGAAATCTTCTGATAAAATTACCCCAGGTGCTTTAAAATAGCAGTCCAATTCTTAACCTTACCTTATAATTAATTAATTAATTATGGTAGTATTCACTGCAGAAAGAAATGATAGCTACAATCTTAATTTCACAGGAAAAGGATAAGAATGGTTTTAGAGACTGGTCAGCAACTGACCTGGTGAGGCACAGCTTTCTGCGATGTGTAATATATGTTTTGGCTCGTGGTAAAACTGCTTCCACATCTACATGTGATTTGTGTTTTTAACATTAAAATGACCATGTATAGGGCAGTTTTTTCTAAAAACATTAAACTAAGAAAATTCATAATTCAGTGTAATAATTGCCACAATTAAGATTTAGGGTTATTTTAGATCAAGATTTTTTTTTTTTTTTGAGACAGGGTCTCACTTTGTAGTTCAGGCTGGCCCTGAGCTCACTATGTAGCCCATGCACGTCTTGAACTCAGCAATCCTTCTGCCTCTCCCTCTGAGTGGTGGGATTACAGGTGTGAGCCACCACGCCTGGCACTGTGCTTTGTGGTACCGCTTGCTGGTGGGCGTGAGTCACCGGGATCGAACTCAGGGCCTTGCGCTTGCGAGGCAGGTGCTGGAACCAGTGAGCTAAATCTCTGGCCCAAGATTTTTAATTTTGAGAGAGAGATTGTGTCACTGTCAGTGCATGTTCATAACACAAAGATTGACTTTTTGTTCCTTTCTTCTTGTTCTCAAATTCTCTTTGTACGCTGTGTATCCTTTGTGCACACTGAGGTCGAAGGCTTTCTAAAGCCTCCCCTTAGCATATCGCTGCTTCCATGTGAATTATCTCATTTTGTCCTGCACTCTGTAATACTTCCTATATGGTGATAATGGTTTTGATTTTATGGTTTGGATGAATGTACCTTGAAGGTGTGTCTGCACAGGGCTGGATCCCAGGTTTGCTGTACTGAGAAATGCTTTGGGGTTTTGAGAGGGGTGCCTAGTGGGAGCTAAGTGCTAGGCCACGGGGCCCTTAGAAGGGTTTGGTGCCTCAGTCACAACCTCCCTCTCTCTCTGTTCCCTTAATCCTGATGCTGAACATTCTTTTTGACCTGCTTCCACATTGATCTGTTCTCATCAGAGACCAGATGAAGCTGCCTAATCGTGGCCCTGAGTTTGCACAACTGTGGGTCAAATTAAGTATCTCTGTACTCAGGGGAAACCTGTGTCAGACATTTCATACAGTGACATAAAATGGACTAATGCAAAAGTCTACCCATATAATTGTTTTGTTTTATCAATTAGGAGGACTAAATATTTGTCCCTGTAATATCCTAAGAATTCAATAATTGTCACTAAATATTCAGAGAAAACAGATATTTGTGATGCTCAATATTTTATGTATTTTATATTTTTAAATTGCTAAAAGATTTTTGATGTTTTCATGTTTAAATGATTTAAATGTTTAAAGTGTTCTTATAAGCACATGAAATGAGACTGTTAGCTTGATTTTATTATTTCACTCTAAATGCATATCAGATAACAATTTAATTATATTTAATTTATACAGCTATTAATTACCAATCAAAATAAAATTTAAAAACTAAAAAAAGAAAAATCTTGTTAAAAATTGTCTCTAAAACATTTCTTGAATTTGCCTTAAGTGAATCAGACCACATTTCTATTTTTCTGGCAGGAGTGGAGGGAAGCCCTTATCATAAAAATGTTTGGAATCATCAGAAGAACTTGGATCTACTTATAACCAAGCATATTTTGTTGATCTGAAAATTTTGTCATGGTGTTAAGGCTCCTCATTTTCATAGAATTAATCATGTGAATATTGTGCTTTTATTTTTTGTCTTCTTGTTCTAGGGGGTAAAGTAGCATTGTAAAATGACTAGTTTCCTTTTGTTTATATAAACATATCCAAAAATCTGTGATGCAAATTGGAAGCTGACATCTGAACACATTTCTAGTGCTCTCAGAAACTTTTTTCTCTCTACAACATGGACACACACATACATACGCACACACACATGCACACAGATGGATCCTAAGGAACAAAATGTGAATACAACTCAAGATCAAAAGGAGAAAATTTATGCAGAGGAGAGTGATTTTTAATCATTGAGAGTTGAGATAGTGCTGTTTAAATTTATTTTTAAGGGATACTGAGATGAAAGTTGGTATGATGTACAAAAGTTAATATGTGATGTGATAAAAATACAGTGAATATTTAGAAGGACATTTATTACACATTGCCATTGATACCCCTCGAAACACACTCCTCCCTCTTTAAATACATTATCCCACTGTTCTAGACACTTTCTGAGGCGCTGCTGGAAGTCTTCAACAAATGTTTTTAGTTGCGCTGTTCTGGCTGCCTAGATGTCCCAAATAGATTAAAAACATTTACCACTTGTGACTATTTCAACTTTGAGAAGGAGCCAAAAGTTGCACAGGGCCAGATCTCATGAATAGGACAGATAAAGACTTGCTGTAGTGTTTCTGTTGGACAGAGTTACTATAAATATTTTGAAACAGTTTAGGACCTGGAGGCACCACAAATAGAGCCTCAGAAAAGGGGGCTCCCAGAGTGCTTCAGAAAGCGGGAGAAAGATGAGAGTAGGTGTACTCAAAGTGAGGGCCACATTTTTTTCCCCGCTCCCACCCACCTTACAACCCCCATGCCCTGTAATACATAAGCTTTGTTTCCCCCTTTTTAAAAGCCCCATCCCCTATAATACATAAGCTTTGCTTTCCTTTTTTACCATCATATTTTTTCTTCTCCTTGCTACTTACCCTTATCCCCATTTCCCTTTCAGTATTTTCTACTTCACAATGTCTACTATATATTCTAGAACTGGTTTACCTCTTCAGTTTTGCATAAGAGAGAAAAGATACAATGCACATTTTAAGTGGGTGTAGTAGCAGTGTGCCTTCTTAAAATGTTTAAAAATTTTATTTAGACATTCATATGTTTTGATTACACCTTGGATATACAGACTCAGTATACTGTAGTTGTGCTCACTAAAAGAAATGTACACATATAAATATTGATATGACTGAGACACAGAGAGAGGGGGAGAGAGAGAGAGAGAGAGAGAGGCATAGACATTGACAGAACTGAGAGAGGCATGTAGTATGGAAAGGTTTGGGACTTTTTAAACTTGTGAAAGGAATTGCTATTCTTCATCACCTTGTTAAAATAATGGGTAGGTGAAACTATGAAACTATAGTCAACATATACTCAGAACATTCTGGGTGGGTACCATGAAATACTTCGTTAAAAGGAATTGGGGTGACTTAGTTGTAGTGAGAATAATTGTTATCTGGATCTAGGGAAAGTATTTTAAGATGATTTTTTAGAAGCAGTGGTTTTGAAAGCATCACTTAGAAGATATATGTGTAAAGCTGATTAGGAGACAGGGGAGGGAAAAGAGCACACTGAAGTGTCATTACTTGTCCATTGCTTCTTCATGTAGCATTATAGTGCCTGGTGTTTGCTGAGAAAGCAGCTACGATTTAGATCTGTTAAATCATCTTCCAAACAGGTGTCCTCAGGCAGTGCTTTCAAAAGCTCACAACACTGAGGGAGCAGCTAATGGAGACGAGAACACTGGATTAAAATGAACCACAAAAAACAGAGGCCACAGAAATTACTCGCAGCAGGTGTTAAAATCGATTTGAGTATATTTTTAAGAGTTATATTAGGACAAAAGTTATCATATTAGAAAAGTATATATATATATGTATATATATACATATATATATATAAAAGAGAGAGAGAGAGAGAGAGAGAGAGAGAGAGAGAGAGAGAGAGAGAGAGACAGGATCTCCCTTTATAGTTCAGTCTGGCCCTGAGCTTACTATGTAGCCCAGGCAAGCCTTGAACTCAGCAATCCTCCTGCCTCTGCCTCCCAAATGCTGCTGTTGTATATGGTTACTAGGATCGAACTCAGGACCTTGCGCTTGTGAGGCAGGTGGTGCTGGAACCACTGAGTTAAATCTCTGGCCCTGGAAAAGTATATTCTTATCAAAGGGAAAATGATTTAAAAATCCATGAAGCAAGTTAATTCTAGGACAACCTTCTGACATCTTTTAGGACACATTTTTTTACACATCATGTAATAACAAAAATCTTTGAAATGGTGTCTCTTGTTTGGTAAGCATACCATAACAAAATGCCACAAGATGGATCGCTTCTGTGTTGCCTCCAAAATTTGAAATTTGATTTGTAGCAGTTCTTGAGGGATGCAGCTTAACATGAACGTGTCCATGAGGTTGCTTTCTCCCGAGGTCCGTCGCTGGTGATGGCCACTTTCTCATCTAGTCCTAGATCCCTTCTCGCTCCATCTGCGTCCCTCTCTCCTCTCCCCATATCGACAACAATCATGTCTTCTTGGACTCTACACTTAGACCTCTTAAAATAAACCGATTACATGTTAAAGCCCTAAGTCTAAGTAGAGCACATAGTTTTAATTAAAATGTAAAATTCTACCCCTTAAATGTTTATGTGGACCAGTAAATAGGTGTTGATTTGCTTTCCTTTCCAATTCTGAAAGGAAAAAAAAAATATTATTTCTGTTTATTTTTTTCCTTTTTACAAAAACAATGGATTACATTTCAATGATATATTTTTTTCTTTTTGCCTTTTGATAAATTTTTAGACATAATGGCCCCAATTTCTATCACTATCTATAACCAGAAGCTTTAAGATAAATACTTTAACATATGTTTAGACAAATTATTTGTGGAATTGAAAAATATTTTAATTTTTTTCTTGTATCTGTACTTTATCTAGGACTGAATACTTTGAATACATACTTGATGTTTTTATAATGAAACATTCATTGGTACATTTTAGGGATACACAACAATAATACTCATTATAGGAAATCTGCAGCTGTACATAGTACAGCATGCCTCTTATCACCATAAAAACAAATCAATAAAGCAAACATAAAATCCTCACTACATACTTAACGTTAAAAAATGATTTATTTTTATGAGTACATGTTTGCAGTACATAATGATCATGTTCATCCTGGAAGATTTGTACATGAACATAACATATCTTAATTCTTTTTCTTTGTCCTCACCCTGCCCCTCCCCTCCCTCTAATTTTCTTTCCCTCCCCATTTACAAAAGCTCTATGTTCTTCTTTATTTCAATTTTTTTAAGAAACCATTTTCCTTTTCTTTCTTTCCCTCCCTGCCTCTCTTTTTCTTCTTCCCACTGGAAAAAGTTCATTCTACTACTTAATATCTCTCTCCCATTTTGCTCCTTATTCAAACTGGGTTTCTCACATAAGAAGAACAATATAACATTTTAAACTTGTGTTTCTGATAAATTTCACTTACGGTTATGATCTCAAGATGCACTATTTTATTAAAAATGTTTAAAGGTTATCCTTTATGGCAGAGTACTACTTCATTTTATAAAAATACCACTTTGTCTTTATCCATTTATCCTGTTGATGAATATCTGGACTGCTTCCAAAATGTAGCTATTATTAATTAGAATGTTGCAAATATGGATATGCATGTGTCACTATAGTATGATGACTTTAACTCTTGCAAAAAGATTCCTATAAGGCACATAGCTAGGTTAAATGGAATCCTTAGTTTCAGTTTTTTTTTTTTTTTGAGACAGGGTCTCGCTTTGTAGTTCAGGCTGGCTCTGAGCTCACTATGTAGCCCAGACAAGCCTCGAACTCAGCAATCTTTCTGTCTCTGCCTCCTGAGTGCTGGGATGACAGGCATGAGCCACCACACCCGGCTAGTTTCAGTTTTTTGAGGACTCTCAGTACTACTCATTTTATGAAGTGATTGTTTCAGTTACAGTTCTGCTAATGATGGAGAAGGGTTCCTTTACCCCTGCAGCTTTGCCAGCATTTGCTGATTTCTTGATGATAACAATTCTTTCCAACATGAGATGAAATTTTAGTGTTGTTTTAATTTGCATTTTTTGAATGGCCAGTGGTACTGAGTAGATTATACACCAGACCAAGTAGAATGCATCCCACGGATGCATGGATACTTCACATATACAAATCAATAAATGTAATACATGACATTGGCAGAAGCAAGAGGCAAAACTACATGATCATCTTAATAGATACAGAAGAGCACTTAATAAAATCCAACATATGTTCATTAAAAATAAACTCTAAAGAAAATTATAATAGAGGGTCTATATCTCAAACTACTTAAAGCCATCTATTACAAACCAATAGCCAACATCATACTAAAAGGAAAAATGCTGAAAGCTTTCCCTCTAAAATCAAGGAGCAGACAAGGATGTCCATTATCACCACCCTTGTTCAACATACTTCTGAAAATATTAGCCAGAATTAAGTGGGAAGGAGAAAGACATAAAAAGAAGATGCATAGGAAAGGAAGAAGCTAAATTATCATTATTTGCTGATGACATGATCCTCTACATAGAAGAGCATAAAACTCTAGCTGAACACTACTAGAATTGATAAACCAAATTCAGTAGCATACAAGGATATAAAGTCAACACTAAAAATTCAACAGTGTTTCTGTACATCCGCAACAAACTCACCAAAAGAGAAATTAGGGAAACAATATTTTTTTTTGCAATGACATTATGAGAAATTAAATATTTAGAAATTAACCTAAGAAAGGAAATGAAAGAGCTCTACAGTGAAAAGTATGGTACTCTGAAAAAGGAGTTTGAAGAGAACGCCAGAAAATGGAAGATGACCCTTGTTCCTGCCAAAGTTCCAGAACTGTCATATCGACTGAATGTAATCCCAATGGAAATACAAGTAGGTTCCTCACTCACCTAAGGGAAAAACAAAAATAAAAACTTAAAATTCACATGGAACTAGAAGAAACCCAAAATAGCAAAAGCAATACTATACAAGGGGAAAGAATCGGGCATCACAGTCTCAGACTTCAAACAATACTACCAAACTACTGTGATAAAGAGTATGGTATTAGGGAAACAAACAAACAAAACAGACTTGGGATCAACAAAACAGAATAGAAGGTGAAGAAACAACTCCATTCACACTTTTCTGCCTAATTATTGTCAAAGTGACCAACCATTTTTGCTGGAAGAAAGATAGACTCTTTAAGAAATAGTGCTGGGAAAACTGGCTTTCCACATGCCCAACCTGATCCTAGACCTATATCTCTTATCACACACTAAACTACCATCAAAATAGGTCAAAGATCTAAATATTAAAAGAGAAACACTTAATCTTCTGGAAGATAGACTAGATAAAACTGTTTACTACATAGAAGTAGACAAACACTCTCTAAACAAAACTCTGGTTGTGCAGTAAATATTATAATAATAAATCAACAAATAGGATCATGTCACATGGAAAAGCTCCTGAATAGCAAAGAAAACCGTCAATAGAGGGAAGAGATAACCTATACAATGGGACAAAGTTTTCACAGTTACTCCTCAGATAGAGGAGTAATATTGAGAATATATAAAAACTTAAAAAAAATAGAGCTCCCAAATTTAAAAATCTAGGCAAAAATGAGTATTTTAAATGAATAGACACTTCTCAGATGAAGTACAAATGGAAAAATAAATAGTACATGAACAGTTTTTTTAGTAGTAAGAATAGTATGAAATATAAAATTCAAACAAAAATTTTGGAGTTATTTAAAAGAAGAATATTTACAGGGTAGGGGCTGGGGATCTAGCTCAGTCGTTCTGGCACCTGCCTAGCAAGTGCAAGGTCCCAAATTCAATCCCCAGTAACCACGTGCCACAAAGCGGGGCAAGAAGACACACAATCCATCAGCAACCAGTACCACACACCACAATGCTGGGCATGGTAGCTCATGCCTGTAATATCAGCACTTGGGAGGCAGAGGCAGGAGGATTGCTGGGAGTTCGAGGCTTGCCTTGGCTACGTAGTGAGTTCAGAGTGATACTGAAGTACAAAGTGAGACCCTCCAAAAAAATTTACAAGGTAAATCATATGATAAGTTTAAATCTAGTGTGTTTCTTAGTGGGAGTGTAAATTTTTAGTTTGTGACAGGGTCTCTCTATGTGGCTCTGTCTTTGAACTCACTATTCAGCCCAGTCTGGACCTGAACTCTGTTTATCGCTTGAACTCACAGCAATTATCCTGACTCAGCCTTTTGAATGTTGGGATTGCAGGGATTGCTACCACATACAGTATTCTTACTGTATTTTTTTAAAAATTGAGGTTGTTTGTGCATTTTAAGAATTCAGTATTATCACATTCATCATTGAAAATTTGTACCTGTACATGACACATTTTGATTCTTATTTTTTTCTATTCCCCTACCCTTCCTACAACCCCTTCACCCCACCATGTACATAAGCATTGTTTCCATTTTTCCCTTTATACTTTAAAATATTTTCTTTCTTGTCTTTGCTTTCCTCTGCCCCTCCTCTCCTAGTTACCCCTTTTCTTTGAATATGTTCTTATGTTTATGATCCTATATATTTTATTTTGCTAAGAAGTGTTACTTTGCATAGATGTAACATCTAAAATTATTATTATTATTTTTTTGAGACAGGGTCTCGCTTTGTAGTTCAGGCTGTCTCTGAGCTCATTATGTAGCCCAGGCAAGCCTGGAACTCAGCAATCCTCCTGTCTCTGCCTCCCGAGTGCTGGGATTACAGGTGTGAGCCACCACGCCTGGCTAAATTTTTTTTTTTTGATAATAACTTGGAAAGACTTCTTTCAACTGTTGGACTGTCTTTTCTAAATCTTGGAAAAATTTTAACATATAAAACTTTCTATGTCATATATGCTGGTTATTGATTAAAGTAATATTTAATTAAATACTAATTATCTGGTATGAATATCTGGACTCCTCACTTCTGTAAAATTGATTCCCACACCTTTTGATGCCTTATGTTTTTGTCCTAGCTATTTTATTTAAGGAAAAAGTTTTCCTCAGGTATTTAAAAATGCTACATTACATTAAAGGCACAGTTTGAACTGCAGTGAGGTTCAATTCAATAGCATTGTTTCAATAGATCCACTATTTAGTCAAAAGCCAAATAAAACACTGGGCCATTTGGATGTTTAAATTCAACTGCGAGAAACTGAGGCAAGTCTTAGATTCTCATTTTCCAGAATTACTAAAAGTATAGAAGTCTAATTTTGATTTTTAAATAGTTCATCAATTATGCTATAATTTTTTAAAAATAGTTTTCTTCACAGATGCTGGTACCTTACATCAGAATTCAGTACAGGTAAAGTTAACCATGAAAATCTCTGAGTTCTAAGGTCCTTGACCCTCTTGGTAAAAGGTAATTTTAATAGTTAAAAACAAAGACATCACATTAAAGTTTTACCTAAATTAGATCTAAAAAAGTAGAAAGTAAAGAGATGGTTACATTTAGAAATACTTAGTTTTTAATTATGGGACTATTCCTGCAATACTTTCTGAGGAGATAATGGAAACTGAAAAAATGAACAAAACCTGTTCACTTTTTTTCTAGAGTTAATTATGCTGTGTTAGAAGACTACACACATGTGTTTAAATCACTCTGGCCTATAATTGCTTTCATTATTTATTTATTTTTTGAGACAATGTCTTGCTTTGTAGTTCAGGCTGGCTATGAGCTCACTATGTAGTCCAGGCAAGCCTTGAACTAACAGCAATCTTCCTGCCTCTGCCTCCCAAGTGCTGGGATTACAGGTTTGAACCACCATGGCCAACACTGTGGTATGTAGCACTGATTGCAGGAGGGTGTGAGTAATCACAGCCACCATTGTTGTATAAGGTTACTGAGGATCGAACTCAGAACCTTGCACTTGCAAGGTGGATGCTGGAACCACTCAGCTAAATCCCTGGCCCTTCTTTCACTATTAGACTGTGAAACATCTTGCCCAAAAGTTCAGCAAAAATGGGGGGTATATAAGTATTGTATTAAATATTGTCATTAAACTAATAGAGTATTATTTTTTCTGAAATAATGACTCTACTGTTTTAAGTAGGGCATAATGTTCCTTTCATCAAATGATGGGAAATATCTTAAAGCTCTCTTTTCTCTCTGTTCAAAGGAAGAACTAAGCCACATAAATGTTTTCAGTTCCTAAGGAAAAACTTAGCTCATAAATTCATGGAATAGTTAATTTCACTAGATTTTAAAATTATCTGGACATAAGCAGATTTCAACTTGATATTTTTTATTGAATCAAGTATTTAATGAAAAATTTCAAGCTAATATTGCACGATTAGGTTCAGGATTTGGTGATATAGTGCCTAGTTTAAATTAACTGCTTTGTAATAGTAACAGCATTATATCAATATTTACTTTGCACTTTCTGGATATAGTGTTGGGAATTAAATCTCTATGGATTTCCTTGTTTCTGCCCGCCCAGTAAGGTACTGATTATTTTGTGTGCTGAATTGTCTTTTTTGCAATGATTAAGTGAATAGTCACAGAAAACAGCAATGGTTTCACCTTCTAGAATAAAGGACGAGTATGTTTATTGCTTATCATGAAAGATTTGGATTTTCCCAAGTTCATTCACCTGTAATGCAAACTATTGCTAGCATCATTTGACCCATTATTTTTCCCCTGTGAGACAGCACTCAGAAAAAAGGCAGCAAGAATGCAGATATTTTGGTCATTATCATTGCTGGAGATGATAAATGCCCTGTCACCACTGACTTGAGTTTTATGTCTTCACCAACATTCAGATGCGTGTGGCAAGGTAACCTAAAAAAAAAAAAAAAGGAAAATTTCTGTACTTGTACAGTTTTTGGCAAGAACACTATATTTTGTACTTTGAAAGTATTCCCACATTTAAATTTCTAAATATTCTCCTATTTTAGGGATACAGAAATTTTCTATTTCCACAACACAGGTTTTTTTTTTAATTCTATTTTAAACCCTAACCTTTATTATACTCCAGAAGAAGTATTTCATATTTTGATTTTTCTCAGCAATTTCAGATATAACTTCATTAATTTAGGCACATTTCTGTCTTTTTCTTCTCTGGTGTGTTTCTAGATGGTTGATTAAGGTGTGAGAAGTTTGGAGAGGGGCTGAGGCAGTGCCTGCAGGGCCTGTCTTCGGTGATGTCCTGAGTGTTTACATCTCCACTGAATGCCAGCCTCTGTGTCATTTGCTTCTTCATCTGTCTGGACAGTGGGTGATGTGTTCATCCAGTCTCTATTTCTAGGTTTGTTCCCTTTTGTAAGAGGAAGGATTGGTTGTTCCAAGTGGTTTTGTGTGGTGGAAGCAGCCGGACTGACCAGGCATGTCACCCGATTTCGCATTGATAGATCTTCTGATGACAGTGATATGGGACGATGCTACCTTCATCTTCTGGTGTTCCAGAGGGGAAGTAGAGTCTAACTCAGTGCTATGCTGAGTACCCTTGGTGATCCTTTCATCACAACTTGCAACCTCTTGTTAGCACAGGGTAGCCCTTCGCTGAGATGTTAAATGGTGTTCGTGTTTCATTCCCTAGATACCTTTTTCTTCCTGGAATACTCATGTCACTTTGGGACCATGGAAGTTTTACCAAATCTACAGAAAAATAAAGCAAACTAGTGAGTTAAAAAATACCAACACACACACAATAGATTCGTATTATCATGAATTTTCACACGTCCTGTATTCATGGCATGTGTTTGAGTGTTGTTGCACTTGGACTAAGATGTTTTTGTCCCTAATTGCTTTCCTTGTCACATCATCTCTCTGAGGCTGTGGTTAAGGAGAACCCTGACTCCTGCCGTGAAATGACAGAGAGATACAAGAGTCACTGGGTAGAAGTTAACTGTGAGGTTTGAAAGGAAAGTAGTGAGTGAATCACCTTGCTACGTTTGTGGATGTATTAAAACTATAAAATGTCACAATTGGTACAGCAGGTAGAGTGTGAGCTTTCTCCCACAGGGAGGCATCATGTAGCTTTTTACTGTTTGCCGTATGGTAGCAATTCAGTTGTTCCTAAGTGAGTAACAGCTAATGTATTGATAAATAATTTTCCACTAGCTGAGGTTATCTATTAAAATAATATTCACAGTTATGATTTGTATCCATCAAAAAGACTAAGAAGAACAGATTCACTGAAAGTAATCATAATTCAGATTCATAAGTTGACTGAAGTCTCACTTGTTCAAAGCA
>PVIC010044957.1:0-14818 GCA_004025085.1 Thryonomys swinderianus
ACATACATACATACATACATATATTAGAACAGACCTTTAAATTCAAGGAGTTTATGATAGTTTCTGCATTTCTGGATAAACTGTTCTGCATAGACTGCATTTCTAAACACATGATACTGAGATCCTTGGTTAGAGAACTAAATTTTGGTGATCACTATAAATTTATTGTGTGTTTCGCACCCAGAGAAAGATCTACAGCTCAGAACCCTGTTTAATTCCTCTTAACTTAGAATAGTGATTTTTCTCCCCTCTGTAATATTATTTGATGCTTCTGGCAACTAATGTTCTACAGAATGTACTTTTCAAAATGCTAAGGCTTCTCAGTATGTAGAGTGGACCCTAATTTTTTGAAGAGCTTGATCAACTAGAGATTTCTCTTCCCATCCTTAAAATTTCTGATTCCTAGAACGAGGTCACGCTCACAGGATCCTGCCAGGTAGTGCTGATGCTAGTGATTTGAAGACCACACTTTGGAAATTATTGCTGTTGCTTCTCTAAATCTCCCATGTATAATACATCAGAGCTCAGAAACCTGACATTTAGACTCTGTTTCTTTAACTCCTTGTCTCCATAGTAGGCCTGTGTTATATATTATAGCTTTGTTTTCATTGAAGGTTTTATTTTAAAATTTTTTTATTTTAAAAATATCTATATGAAGAGCTTGAAATATCATTCTATAAATATCTCCTTGAAAAGACTTCCCAATATATAGGTCAGCACTCTTTCAATAAAAAATATATGAGATATTCTTGTTACTGCTTTCTTCTACCAAAATACTTTTTTTCCAATAGAGCAGAAATTTCTATTTATAAGTGGATGTGTGTGTGTGAGTGTGTGTGTAGTTTATATTTTATTTGATTCATGTTCTTTTTTAAAGCAAAACATTTATTGGTACATTTTAGGCATATATGATGATAACTCTCATCATAGGGAATTTGTTTCTGTAGATGATACATATTCTATATAACTTAAAATTTGATTAGATTGTTTTACTACTATGTGTATTTTATGCAGACTTCTCACATTCTTCAGAAAAATTAATGTGATATAAATAATACACCACATTTAGATTTACATAGATATACTCATCACTTTTGCCCAAGTTATTATTACAAACACAAACTGTATGTGACAAAGGAAGTGTGTATTGATCTCCATACTCTGTCTTCCATTTTCTCAGAAAATATCACGCACATTGAATATTCCATATCCAATAATGCTTAGGACCAGAAGTGTTTTGGACTTCAGATTGTTTTCAGGGTCATGAATAATTTCATATGCACAATGAGGTATCAGTGGAGCAGCTCTATATCTAAACACAGAATTCACTTTTATTTCATATACACTTTATACAAGTGGCCTGAACATAATTGTAGATAATATTTTTACTGCACCCAATGATGTACTTTGTGACTCATCCATTACATGTTAATACATGTAGAACATACCACTCATATCAAATGTTTCTGATTTGAGAATATTTCGGATTTTATATTTTCAGATTAGAGCTGTTCACACTGCGCATGGAAAAATTAGTTTGCTGAGAAATGGAGTTTGTTCTCCTTATCTTCAAGTTTAGCTAGCCTCTGGGGACAAAATCAATACACTTGGGCAGAAATGATCTTCTGAGATTAGGCTAAGAGATTCACAGGCTCCACTTGGTGCTTTTAAAATACTTTCTCTTAGATTCAGACTTTCACTGCATAAAGAAGTTCAAACAGCCCCACAGAAAAGCCCAGTGGAGGAGCTACTCTATCTCCAGCCTCTTGCCATAGCTAAGGCCTTAGCAGTCAGCCCATTTCATTCACCGTCAGGCTGAGGGACTTACCCGGAAGGCTTCCGTGGTTCTGCAGATAAGGCCACGTCACACAAGTGCGACTTTCCCCTTTGGCTCTGTGCTCCAACTGCAGTTTCGTGAGATAAACGAATGATTTCTCATGTTTTTTAGACACTCGCCTTCCAGGAGTTTAGAAGCAATAAAAATAGTCAAAGCACTGCTTGTAATTACTTATCAAATGAAGCCTCTGTTCTATTTCAAGAGTTTGATGTGTTTAAACAGCCTAATGGAAGTATCTGCTCTATATACATCATGTCTCGCTACATATGGAAGCAATGTAGAGAAGACTAAGAAGGAAAGATTGAAAGTGATTCAATTTACACAGGAGACAGCTTAGAACAACAGTGAATATATGCACATAGAAGAGTTAAAGTAGCAATTTTAAAGATATAAGGGCTTGATAAAAATATTATCTTTTACAAAATCTTATGATCTACATGTAACAGCAGTCCCTGAGAAATATCCTACACTGAGTTTTTTTGTTTGTTTGTTTTTTGTTTTTTTGTTTTTTTTTAGACAGGGTCTCACTTTGTAGTCCAGGCTGGCTGTGAGCTCACTATGTAGCCCAGGCAAGCCTCGAGCTCAGCAATCCTCCTGTCTCTGCCTCCTGCGTGCTGGGATGACAGGTGTGAGCCACCACGCCCCGGCACTGTGGTATGCGGTGTTGATTGTTGGTGGGCGTGTCTCCACACCCAGCATCATATGTGGTTACCGGGGATCGAACTCAGGGCCTTGCGCTTGCGAGGAAGGCGCCAGAACCATTGAGCTAAATCCCCGGCCCTACACTGAGCTTTTTTGATAAAACTGAGACAGCTAACAGTCCAGCACCCACGTGCACACATGTGAGCGGCAGTCATTCTTCATTACCCATGGGAGATCAATTCCAGGAATGGACAGATATTTGGGTCCTGTGTTAGTTACTTTTCTCTTGTTGCTAAGACAAAACCCTTGACACTAAAAGTTAAAAAGAAAGGGATTTATTTGGCTTACAGTTCAGAGAGGTTTCAGTCCCTGGCTCTTAGGCAGGGATGGCAAACAGGTCTCATGGAGGAGTGACAACGTGGCACACGTGAGGCAGCAAAAGTGACAAGGGAGGCAACTCATGGTGCCCACAGGGTAGCAACGGAAGCAAGAGAGAGAGAGACTTCTCCGTGCCTACTGGGATTAGGGTGGAGCTAAACCTCTCCCTCACTCACATGTAAGGCGAGTGATCACACAAGCTTAATCCCAGCATCACACATTCCAGTTTCAGCTACCTCTGGCTGTCTGTGGCTTTGGGGAAACCCAGACCAAAACCATAGCAAGTCCCTAATAGAAGATGTACAATTAACGTATCACCTGTATATATCATCGTGTATGCTTTAATCACATCTAGATTTTTCATAATGTCTACATGCTACATAAATACTTATTATGCTACATTGTCTAGCAAATCGTAATACCTAAGAGTCCATACAGTCTCTGTAGACATGAAGTTTTTCTGATATTTTGATCTGTGATTGGTTGAATCCATGGATGTGGATCCCATGAATCTTCAATTCTGACTAGCTAAGTATCCAGGATGATACAGAGTATGGCTGTGTGGGAATTCCAAAGTCTTACAACTCCTAGGAGCAGGTATGGAGAACTGCAGTTAGTTTTAGAGAATTTTTAGCCACCCATTCCCCTACCCATCATCCCTGGGGCAGGCAGATGAGTATGATTTCCTGGAACAGCTCACACACAGCTGACAGTAGCCTCAGTGGCCTAAAAAGCCAAGCCTGCAAATAATATCAAGATGTGTTGTGATCACTGATGTTGGTTCTGGCCACAGAGATGCAGAAAAAAGAGCAGCAACCACTAATATTGCAACACACACACACACACACACACACACACACACACACTCAGTATTGTAAGCCAAACTTTCTCTACCTGAATTCTTCTCAAGAATTGAACAAAGGTCAATATTGCATAAGCCACATTCATATCATTTTTTTTCCTTGGGAACCCAGATTTTGAAGACTATAGCACTTAAGAACACCTGCATATCTCGAGGAAACTAGAAAATATGAGTGAGGATGCCCATCAAGAGGGATAGTTCCAGAAAATACCTGAGAAGAACACAAGTTCACATCACAGGCTGGTGGTCCACACAAAGATACCCTAAAACAATTACAAAATCACAAGGAAAAAAAACAGGAAAATCTAGGGAAAGGGGAAAATCTGATTTCTGGCATTAACACACTATGAGATTTCAACATCTCATTTTCAGCAACATCAAGAATGAAATCACAAGGTAAACAAGAAACAGAGAAGTCAGTTTGGGGGTTAAACATTCCCTTGAGTCAAAGACTAATTCAGAGTGAGGCCTTAACTCTCCTGAATTCTCTGAAGGCTAAGAAAGGTGGGCCCACGTAGGAGGAAGGAGTGAAGCCAGAAGAGGCTGGTTCATGAAATTCAAGGAATGAAACTGTCTATGTAACATAAAAGTGCAGAGAAAAGGAGAAAACACTGATAGCAAACTGAAGAGAGTTGCCGAGGAGACAGGTACAGTAATGATGAAGATGCTACATCGAACAACATGTTCTCAGTGTAGACAAGATATCCTAATGTTAGTAGATGATACCACCTAGTGATTTCATAGCTGTAGAAGAGAAGTCAGAGGCTGGCTTCTAAGAACAGGGTAACTCTTGTTAAAAGCCAATGAGTATGGTGTCTTCCAGAATAAGGGCTGTTGTTTATTTGTTCTTCTGAAAAAAATATTCATTTAAAAATATTACTGCTCATTAACAGTTCACATCATCATTCAAAAATTTTGATACATCCACTGGATAGCCCATGAATCAAGAAATAATTTTGAATTTAAAGTCTTTTTTTTTTGAGTAATACGTTTCATGAAGCTCTCAGCGTCATACCTAGTGCTTAGAGATTCCTCAGGTAGATTTAGACAATGGAAGATGAAAAGTTTCTAGAAAGCATCTCATCATAATTACCATTGATAGCAATCATGGTTCATTGGGGGAAGTAAAAAAACAGACTTTTAAAGAAGCTGATACCTCATGGATGACTTCGATGAGTTCAGTAGCAGAAGTAACTAAGAATGTGAAGCTAGAAGAGGTTTATTGTATATTACATAAACCTGGTTGTAAAGCTGAGCCACAGTTTGCGAAGATTGATTCCAACACACCCTATGATGGGTAAAACGCTCTCAAATCCCAATGCACGCTAAAAAGCAATCATCCTTAAAGGAAACAACCAACTGAAGCAGCATATTTCATGTCTGTCTTAAGAAATTGCCATAGACATCTTCAAACATAATACTATCAAACACTTACAAAACTCTAATACAGTATAAATATGACTTTATATGCACAGATAAAACAAAAAATATGTGAATTGCTTTATTGTAAGATTAATTTTATACCGGTAGTCTGGAATTAAACCTGCAGTATCTCCCAGGTGTGACTGTGTTCCTGGCTTCCTGTTTTCTATCCTTAAAAGATGTCACTGAAAATGAATATATTTTCCCCTCTATTAAATCGGCTCCCTGGAAATTATAATAAATAAACCTCTTTTTCATCGCATAGTTTTCAACTGTGTATAACAAATCTAAGCTATTCTTCCTCAACAGTTTACCCAGCCCTTGGCTATTAGTCAACTGCAAAGGTGTTTCGTTTATGTAACACATATTTCAGTTTAAGCATTCTCTTAGCTTATGAAAGTAAAATGTTTTGTCAAAAATAAATAATGATAATGTGTGTGGAATTGTATGCATTTGAAATTTGTAAGACTTTGAAACATAATTTTGTACTTGTCAGCAAAAATTTTCCACTAAACAACTTGATCAGTTTAAAAATAGATAAGGAGTTTTGGTAACAGCTGTTCCTAGTCCTGGTTTCTAAGGACGCTTTAACATTTAGCACGTGGAAATGTTTGCAGTTGCTATCTGCCATTCAGAGGTTTAACAATAGGTGTCAAAGTTCAGTGCTTAAAATGGAATGCACTTCAAATTCTAATCCCTGAGTACATGGAATAGTGAAAAAGTAGATGCCTCAAGAGGAAGTTCCTTCCGGAATGCTGGGTGTGGTGTCTGCCAGACGGGGAAGGTGCTTGTCTAGTTTAACAGCACAGCTTGGAATAGCTAAATTTTGGAGATAACCCAAAGCCCATCAACTGGAGATTGGATAAAGAAGATGAGATTTTTTTTTATAAAATGGAATATTTCTCAGCTATAAAGAATGAGAAATGAGAAATTTAACTTAAGTAGACGTACCTTGAGGCCATACTCATAAGTGAAATAAAAGGGACACATGTATAAATACCATATCATTTCTCTAGTATGAGAAACTAAAGGTGTAAATGAGGTCCAGCATGGATGGTAGGTATTATGAAATAGGAAGAAAATGTTCAAAGAGAAAAGGGAAAGGGGATTAGAGAAAAGTAAAGAAGAGAAAGAGCCAGGCGTGGTGGCTCATGCCTGTAATCTCAGCAGTTGGGAGGCAGGGGCGGGAGGATTGCTGAGTTCGAGGCTTGCCTAGGCTACATAGTGAGCTCAGAGCCAGCCTGAACTACAAAGCGAGACCCTGTCTCAAGAGAGAGAGAGAGAGAGAGAGAGAGAGAGAGAGAGAGAGAGAGAGAGAGAGAGAGAGAGAGAGAGAGAATATATAAAAATAAAACCTAGGCATATAGGGGGTTGAGTGTTTGTAGGCAGGTTGGGGGAATAAAAAAAATGAGAATCAAGATGTGTCATGCACAGGAATATGAGGGGCTTTGTAGTGTAGTGGGTCTGAAGGGTTGGTCTGAGATTTGACTCTTGCTGATGAGGGACTTGTGTCTTCACTTCCACTAAGTCAGGGAGCTTTTGACCTTCTAGGGTCCTTGGGCAATAAATGACTTGGTAAATTGGGGTGGGGTCAGGCAGGGCATGCTGAATACCACTGGGCACTTGCCTGGAGAGTTACTGTATACAAGCTAAGTTACCTGGCTCCTTTCTCTCATTGTATTTAGTCTGGCTAGCCTGGTCCTGGGCTAATGCTTAATGCAGAGAGGGTGGATCTAGTTCCACAAAGCTGGCTTCAAGGCAGGCCACCCCTTCTTTTTCTCCAGTCATTTCCTTAGCAGTCTCCTGCTTCATGCGTAGGGTACAAACTGTGCTACCTTTCTCATGGACCTTACTTTTGTGACCACTCCTTGTGAGTTGAGTCTGCAGTCACACACCTCGATCTGGTCCTTAGATCCAGTTGTATATTCTGGTTCTCAAAGCCCATGATTCCTTTTTCAGGGAGAAATGTTCTCTCTAGTTCCTCTATTTTGTATGAAATTCAGTTGAATATTTTCTTTTTTCATGAATGAATTCTTTGTTTATATCTGGACAAAATGTCCTGCTCTCCATTTTTTAAAATGCATTTTCCTTTGCATTTGAAATTGCACTGGTATTTTATAGTCCTACTTATTCTTATCTTGATTTGTAAATTGAACCTGGGTGTCTTATTTGTCCCCCAAAGGTGAAGCTCAAAGAATTTAAAAAATCACATTGGAAAGACAGATGTACACCCATGTTCATAGCAGCTCAGTTCGTGATAGCTCAGTCTTGGAAAAACCCAAATGCCCATCAAGTGGAGAGTGGATAAAGATGATGTGATTTTTAAAAAATAAAATGGAGTATTATTCTGCCATAAAAAATGACAAGATTGATTCATTTATGTGCAAATGGATACACCTGGAGGACACGCTAATGAGTGAAATCAATAGATCACAGATAGGCAAATACCGGATCTTCTTGTTGATATGAGCACCTGTAGATGCAAATGAGCTCTAGAAAGTATGACAATCTTTGTAGAATGGGAAATTTCCAAAGGAAATTTGGTGTGGGGATGTAATGAAGGGAAGGAAGAAATACGATTCTGAAAGAAAATAAAAGAGCATGTATATAGGGGGTGGGGAGGTGTGGCTGGGTGGGGATATGGGTAAAAATGAGAATTGATTGTGTCATATATTGGTACAAATTCCCCAATGTTATGTGTGATTGTGAGATGTATATAAATTGTACCAGTAAAGAATTCAATTAAAAATTAATAAAATGAAAGGCAAAGGGAATTAATATATCTAATAATTTTCTAGAAATTATAATAAAAGTGTCTACATTTTACAGAATAGATCTTTGCTATTTTCTTTCTAGTCCTATTTTCTACTGTCTTTGTGGATTTCTATCGGATCACGTAGGTGAAATAAGCAGATCATTCCATCATCTTGATAAAGGAGAAATGGTGTTGCCTTTACCATGTGGCAGTGTAAAATACTTGTTTGTTCACTATAATTTAAAGAGATATATCTGAATTATTTTCTTCCTTGCAGAGTCTTTTTCTGACAAAATGTTCTTTGCAACATTTCTTCACCTAGTTTTAAGTAATTTCTAAATCAACTACTTTCCCATGTCTCCGTCACTATAGCACAATTCTTTTCTGAAATGTGTATGAAAATGGTCCTATTTTAGTAGCAAATATAGGTCTCCAAAAGAAATTTCTAGATTTAACTTAATATTTAAATGTAATTATATATTTGGTAGCAGCTAAGTAGGCTTATTTTTTTCTGATAGTTTATCACACTTTTAAACAAAAACTTGTTCTATACACATTGATTACTTTTCCTAAATCACATACTATAATCACTACCCATCCTCTCCATCTGTCACTGGGCACATAGCTAATATTTTCTGATTGAAGGTGAATAAATACGAGAATAAGTAGCAATAAATATCTTTTAATCTAATGTACTAGAAAATACATAGTCATGTAGTCAGTAATAAAAAATTATAGAGTATCTGCTGGTTGAAATTTTAGTAGAACTATTAGATCAAACACTGTACCTTTTGGAAGGAGTATGAGGCATGAACTCTGGTTTTTATAAGAATTACAATTTAAGAACTATACATTGATTAACTATATAGTAGAACAACGCTTATTTTTTTGATAAAACTCCTTAACAGTAAGGGCAATAACCCACTGATTATGATTCACAACTGATGTCCAACTTGATCTCTCAAATATTATGGAAATAACCTAGTTTATACTTCTGATTTTAAGAAATATACATTATAAATTAAAGATAAAATACAACCATCTCCCAACTGCCAGTGGGAATAGCTGTTATTTTAAGACATTCAGTCTAAGTAGACACAAGCTGCCCTCCATGTGGATCCAAACAAGACCGCAGAAGAGTTGTGGAGATGAACTCACCCCAGACGGTTGCCATACCCATCATGGGTGCAGGACGCCAGCCTGAAACCACACCCTATTGATTTGGTCTATAATTCAATTATGGAATAAAATTATCAATAATTTCAGGGCTAAGAGTGACTTGCTACATGAGCCTTTGGCTGGTGTACAGAGACAGACTTCCTTAGGCAGACGGTCCCAATCGAGATCTCAGTGATCGAAGAGGTTGTGATGTCTCCTATAGCAAGATAACACGCCAGCTGAAGAATCATGACGCTGTGAGGCCTTTCTCCAAGATCAAACGTTAGCTAGAGATAATGCAGGTGCCTTGTTAGCTGTGACCTGCCGGGGAGCACTGGTGGCTTGTTAACTGTGACCTAGATGACAAGAATGCATTGTTCCTCTTTTCTCCAAACCCACCTCATTAGTGCATTGGTTTTGCCATTTCCTTACATCTGCCTTTATGCCTCCTACTTGTCATATAATCATAAATACTGATTAATCCAGAGCTTGTAGTCCTAGCCAGGGTAGAGCTAAGATCAATTACCAGATTCCAGAATAAACTATCATTCATTCATTATTCTTTATTCCTTGTTCTTTGTATATATTTTATTCTCTGTGGTACCCTGACTCAGGTGGTCAGGCATCCCCCCAAAAGCTAACTGGTTAAGCTGTTGTCTTGACATGTGAGCTAATAAATGGTTTCTTTTGTAGTTCATTAAATTTAGGTAATTTATTACACAGTAAAGCCTAGCTGATATATTATGTCAAATAGAGTATGTGCTGTGTAAAATAGCTTAAAATGTATTTGAGGTATGTGTGTAATATTCTGTCAGTGAAATGTGAGCTGTTGTCACACTTAAAAAAGCCTGAATTTGTAAAGAGGGTGGCAGTCTATTAAGAACACATTTATATTAAATTCTTTTTATTAAGAAACATACCTACCAAATTAGTACCCAAATTGTACTGACAATGGACAAAACCATAAAAAATATGTAAATGAAATACAGTAAGATAGATGATATAAATACATTAAAATCCTATTTTGTCAGAACGGAGATTTAGCTCAGTGGTTCCAGTGCCTGCCTAGCAAGCACCCCAGTTCGATCACTGGTAACCATATACAACAATACTGGGCATAGTGACTCATGCCCACCAGCAATCAGTACCACATACCATAATGCCAGGAGTGGTGGCTCACGTCTGTAATCCCAGCACTCAGGAGGCAGAGGCAGGAAGATTGCTGAGTTTGAGGCTTGCCTGGGCTACATAGTGAGCTCAGGGCCAGCCTGAACAACTGAGACCCTGTTAAAAAAAAAAAAAGATAGTATTTTGTCATGAATGATGGAAAAGTACTGAACGAATGAAATTATAGACCCTGGAAGATTACATCCTAAAAGCTGTGCCATACAGCTTGGTTGTGATTTATCACATGCAAATGCTACTGCAGTGATTCTATTTCTAATAGGTACCAAGGTACCAATTTGCCTAGGAAGGATCATCAGAACTTACTCAGACCCACTTTCATGATGCTTGTACTAGATCATCAGTATGAGGCTCTTCAAAGTTAGACACTGAAGATCTGGGCCCATCTCTAGAAAGAACTCATGAGTAAGGTTTCATCACAGAGGGTGGGCCTTTGACACGGCCCCTTATGGAGCTGCTGTAACTTTCTTCTTTAAATATTTTCCTTCACATATGCCAAGGAAGCCCATCAGTGTGTTGTTCTGTGAATAGCTTAGTAGTATGAAAAGTAACATTCAGTAAGTGATGAGACTAATAGCAGCCAAAACCACTGCGTAAATTTGTTTCTTAGGAGAATCACAACCACTCTTGGTATTAGTGAAATATTTCTCCTGTTGGTTCATAAAAGATAATATTTCCAAGAAAACTATTCAATACAACCAACAGTTTCACAGAGAAATTTTTTATAATATCTCCCAATGCTGACATACAAAACAAAACAGAAACAGATTAGCTTATTACAAGTTGTGAGAAGTCCTACAGAAGGAAAGTCTAACGTAGTTTAACTTGAGATATTTCTAATGTATTTCATCATCAAAATTTTTATTTGTGTATCACTACTAGTATTTCAGGGGATATTTATCAACACATGAATACAATTTGAGAAATAATTGGCTATGAAATTGGGGGGGAGTTCACCCTAGCAAAAGTTCTCCATAAGTCCTGCTTATTCTAGTCTTGGTTCTGAAATTTGCGTGGAAGCAGTTTGAAATTATATTCCGGAAAAGTCCATCAATGAAATTTGTGGTGGAAGGTCTGGCTGATGTTCCTTATGGGAATCGAACACCCAGTAAATCTATGGCCAGGTTAGGAGGGGAGTTTCAAGTTCAATGCACATTTTATATGAGTATAAGATTCCTAGGAGTATATAATTTTCCTAGAAATTTTGTATTCACCCTTGCTCTAAATTTAAGAATTTACTCATGCAAAATAAAGCCATAGTTTGTCCTGGTTTGTATTTATTTATAAGCAGTATGGCTTTACTTTCTTCACTTTTCTTTCCTGACAAAATGCTTGAAAGAAACCTTGTGATGTGTTGTCATGTGTTCTGAAAGAATGGCGATTATTTTTTTCTACATCAATCCTGAATTATTTACATACCAAACATTATTATTTTTAGTTTTATCTTTGACTATTGCTTTGTTCTGCACTTTTGCTCAGGAATTTCTATACTGAGATTTATTTATTTATTTATTTATTTATTTATTTATTTATTTATTTATTTATTTTTTAGACAGGGTCTCGCTTTGCAGTTCAGGCTGGCCCTGAGCTCACTATGTAGCCCAGGCAAGCCTCAAACTCAGCAATCCTCCTGCCTCTGCCTCCCGAGTGCTGGGATGACAGGCGTGAGCCACCATGCCCGGCTATACTGAGATTTATATCTGGATTTATTACACCTACCACCATTTTGCTGGTCAATCTTATCTCTTTTGCTTTTTGCCTCATCAATTCTGTTCACTGGGGAGATGTTCTTGACTCTAGGGGATGGGGGACCTACTCTCTCCTCTTTCCTCTCTTTTTGGTGACTAATAATGAGGTGAATAGTCTTCTTCCACTACAAGTTTCCTGGTTCACTAAACAACAAGGCCATGTTGTGAAACCTCCAATACAAACCTTCCTTCTTCATAAGTTGTTTACGTAAGTTATTTCATTAGAGTAATAATAGAGCTGACTACCACACAACAGCATTGAGTGGGTGAATCTGCTTTTTGATTCCTTCCTTCTTTCCTTCCTTCTTTCTTTCTTTCTTTCTTTCTTTCTTTCTTTCTTTCTTTCTTTCTTTCTTTTCTTTCTTTCTTTCTTTTTTTTTTTTTTTAGACAGGGGCTCGCTTTTTTTGTAGTTCAGGCTGCCCCTGAACTCACTATGTAGCCCAGGAAAACTTCGAACTCAGCAATCCTCCTGTCTCTGCCTCCTGAGTGCTGGGATGACAGGCGTGAGCCACCACGCCTGGCACTGTGGTATGTGGTATTGGTTGCTGGTGGGTGTGAGTCTCCACGCCCAGCATTGTATGTGGTTACCGGGGATTGGACTCAGGACCTTGTGCTTGCGAGGCAGGGGCCAGAACCACTGAGCTAAATCTCCGGCCCTTGATTCCTTATTTCTTCAGTCTTTTCTGTCTATGGAACTAACTTCTCAGCTCATGGAAATGCCTTTCTATTTAAGAGAAAGGATTCACAAGTCACATTAGAATCGAATGAGATTATCAAATTCAGTTTGCTGCAATTGTATGTTCTGACATTTATCTTTGAAAATAAAATTTATGGGGATTGTGCCTAAGTCTTATCTCTATTCATTGTGTGCCGTGCCGGTGCTCATGAAAAGCGCACTATCATGCCTGACCACTGGAATTGCATGCTCGCTGGCTCTTCCTGCTGGAATACTTTTTGTTGTTGTATTTGCAAGAAGAGAAAGCAGTGGTGATCTCTCTCAACTCCTTCCGACACTGTTCAGAGGTCACATGCTCTCTGTGCTCCCTGGACACTCTTTTAAAACTTCATGACTGTTTCCTTAGTAGTCCGCCACCTCGCTTGCTGCTTCCCTTTATCCATGGCTCTTTCTAACCTCTGCGAAGTCTCTTTATCCTCAGAAAGAAGGTAAGTTTCATTTTTTTCTACTTAAATGATATATCTAGGATATTTTGCCACAGTGAAGGAAAGCACAGTACTTAACTTTTCCAAATCCTAAATTTTCTCAATTGTAAATTCAAGTTAATAGGTCTAGCCAATAAATTTTAATGTCACAGGCACTCATTTTGAAAAATGTTCGACACAACTCCTAGCCTATGGGTGATCATACCTGTTAATTATTATTGCTAAACTAGACTTTAGAGGAAAGGGAGATTTTGCTAAGTATAAAGAAAGAGAAAATCACCTCCTGGGTGAAGTGAATGCTTTGAGTCAAATCACCACGAAGGGGATAGTATGGAACAATGCTGAGCAGGTTTCTTTGAAAGAAATTAATATGCATTTTACAGTATTACTTGGTTAGGAGTAGTCTCCATGTGCCACCATTAAATTCCTGTTGTGAAATACTATGAAGAAGAACATCACCTAACAGTGTTGTTTGTTAGAGGTGGGAATCTTTGGTAAGTGATCAAGGTTGGATAAAATTATTAGGATAAGCCCATGAGTGAATTCTTAAAACTACTTAAAAAGACTGAGAGGCAGGCCAGAGGATATGGACACAGACTCTTTGTCTCTGTGTCTCTCTTCCTCTTTCTTTCTTGCTACGTGATTTTTATTATCTAGAGAGGCTGGTGACAAGATGACTTTCTGACTGGTGCTCTATGAACACTAGACTTCCAGATCCATTAGCTACAATAAACCTCTTTGCTGTATGAAGTGACCTGTGTCAAATACTTTGGTATAGTAATGAAAAGTGGACTTTATACCAGTATCCAAAACCATTTGTGGGTAAAGCAGAGATGGCATAGAGTAGAAGGCCTTAAATTAGTATAAAGAGCATAGCTTGACTATTAACAACGCAATAAGTACTGAAAACTAAAATTCTACTGTAATAATGCATAATTTCAATTCTGATGTCCTCTCCAAATTGTGACAAAGATAACAGTTTTAACTATCTCATTTTTCCATGTGTAATGTAGGTCAGTTGATGTTTTTGTGTATCAGGATATAAATTCACATGCCATGAAATGAGCTTTTAAAACAATTATCAGTACATTAACATGGATGCTAATTTTCCAAAATTCCCATTTCTAAAGCTTTGCCTTTACTGGACACAGAAATTGGCTGTCTTGTTTCAGGAAAGAAATGGTCATCTAAATACTGGGTTTCAGGAATCAGCTTGATGCCCTGTATCAACCAAAGGAAATTGTTAATACTGATTTATAATTGAAATTTCATACTACTGGAAGATGATAGCACTTTAATCAAAGTTATTTTCAAGGTTTGAAAAAAAATCGACTGTAGCTTAGCTCCAAACTCACAGTTCAAGAGGTTTTCTGAAGTATCTAAGGTTAATTCTCTCCAGCCATTGAAAACAAAACATGTTTTATAATTTATGTCCTTTCACTGTTTAATTTTCTTATTTTGTTAGCTTCACATAATGTAACTGATGTACCTTATATTCATTCAAATCTTCATTGAATATTCACTGCTGAAACCTCTGAACTATGTTCTGATAATGCAACACATGCCACATTTAAACATTCTAAATATTGACAGTAATAATTAACAAATATTATTTAGTGTTATTATGTATAGAAAATAGCCATCATGTAGTGGTTTCATTAACATAAAA
>PVIC010044958.1:0-14807 GCA_004025085.1 Thryonomys swinderianus
TTTACACATTGTGATAAAGTAAATTTCCATGTGGGAGGAGGTCCTGTAAGGGAGGAACTGAGGATTCTGGTCTGCCACTTGAGAGTAATTGAGGCAATCAATCAAGCTGCAAAGAACTGTGTACTGTTCTCCATTCCTGAGTGAATTTAGAAGTGGATCCTGCTTTTGGGTTGGATACAACCCTGGGCTGACACTCTCATGGCAGCTCGTGAAAGATTGTAAGGCACTGCATACAGTCAAGTTGGACTTGGATTTCTGTCCTACAGAAATTATGAGATAAAAGTGTACATTGTTCAAAGTTGTTAAATTGCATGGCAATTTGCTATTCATAGTAAATAACTCATGCTCCTCTGTATTTTCCCTTGCTAGATTATAAACTTGATAAGGGCAGGAATCTTTTGTTGTTGTTGTTGTTGCTAAAACAACTTAAGTAGCCTGAATAGTGTTTGGCATTTAGTGATTATGCATATTTGTTAGACAAGTGAATGAACAAATCACTGAATTATGAAAGATGCGCTTCACATTTAGCAACATCATAGCCATCAACAGTATATTAATGTAATTGTTTTTACAATCACATAACACTTTCTGTCTTACATACAAACATTGCTAATTTGTAATAGTCTGTCTTTATTAACAAAAATGTAAGTTTTGGTTTTCAAATCTGGATATTTGAAAATAAGTTACTGTAAGACAATTGTAATCTTAAGCAGGTGTGTTGGAATAAATGCATTCTTTGATAGCAGGGAAGTAAAAAGTTGCCGCTATTGAAATTGCCATCACTACTACAAAAATTCTGAACATCCTGATATCTGTTCAAAATCCATGTCTAATAGCAGATTATGTACAAAGAGAAATACATTAAGGATGGATAAAATAGGTAGGTTTATTGTAGTTTCATGGAGTCTTGAGTAAAGATTTTGCAGACACTAATATTTCAAATTGTTCTTTTGCTTGACACCTCAGAACTTTCCTTACACCTTGAAAAAATTCACTGTAAGAAAAACCAAGAGGATTTAAGGTACAGATTTCTTTTGGTAAGTGGAAGAATTAGAGCTCTGAAAGGAAGGAAAAAGGATACCTGGATGAAGGTAGCAGGAGATGAGTCTCAGCATAACACACATGAGAGCCAAGAACTAGAAACTGATTCCCCTAGAACTTTCTATGTCCTTACATCTGGTGGAAGGACCCTATTGAGTCTTCAGAACACTAGTCAGCTGAAAAAAGGTTTTCTTGGGGTTGATGCAAGGTGGAAAAGACTTGAGTGGCTATTTTTGTGGTACTTTCAGCTAACTCACTTCATGTAAAAGATTTATTATGGCATGGAGCTAAAATTTTTGTCATTCTCAGAGCGTAAGACATTTGAATGTCACAAATTCTGTCAGTGTAAGTGAACTTGCATATATAATGGTGACATGAGTTCCTTCCAGTGGAAAAATGTTTCAGATTACAAAAGGAGGTAAGCAAATCTAAACTTGAGGCAGAACCCAGGAGACTGCTTTTTACAATTTTCAATGAAACTGAAAATAAACGGTTTCATTCAGAACATCAGATTGGATTGTACCATACTGACATGTACTCATTTTCCAAATAATAGAGTGATAGTTTAATAAATTCTACCATATATGTAACTTATGTTCCATGTAGAAGTCTTATCATACAAGAATGGATAGGCTATTTTTCTTTCCATGTATATGTCTTATTAATATTTAATCTGTGTAAGTGAATAAGCATTAAATTTGTAGAGTGATGTGATCATAGTGAGCATTGATTATATTGTACAGAAAGTAGTTTGGCATCAATTATCCACTCAGCAGTACTCAAGGAAGACTGGGAGAAACTAGCAGAAGCCACTGCAGCTGGTACACTTATCTGTGCCCATATTAAAATCTTCCTGAAAAGTCTCAGAAAATTGGACTTGTTTAGGGGGCACTGTAAGGAGCTAAATTTTTGCTGAGTGTGTAGATAAGAGCAAGAACAGTGATACTTGGTTAATGACACCACATTTGCCACCACATTCCAGTGTACATTAGGTCCTGTGAAAACTCAGGTTACATATAAAAATCTTGTGAACAACAACTGGTAAAATCCTTTCCCTCTTTCTATCAGCTGCCTGTTGAGTTACCAGTGCCCTCCCCTTTTTCACAAAAAATAAGTAGGAGCTACGTTTTTGCAGTGACTGGGTGGAATAGGTCTTTTTCTTTCTGATCAGAATCCTCTCTCTAAACCTTGTTGTGGACTAATTGAGGAAGGTCTCCTGTGCTCCAGGGAGTCATCTGAAGGCCAAATGGGAATGTGGTCCCAGGGATGGGGAGGGAAACTGCCTGGCCTCCCTTGTCACCGCAGAGTGGCACTCCCTTCCACCTGTTTCTCCCACTTGGCCGACTCTCCAAAATGAAGACTGGCAAGTTGCCTCATTAATGTTTAATCTAAAACCTGCTAAACAGAAGGAAATTCCCCACAGCACAAAAGGCCTTCATGGTGAAATCCCTTCTGCATTTCTCTTGGGTAGAGAACATTAGACTGTTCTCTCAACAATCCTATTCATTCTTTCAGAGAAGAATGCTATTAGCATTATGTGGAGACAAAAAAAATTCTAAGACTCTTGGATTTTAGAGCCATGGGAAGGAGGGCATTGAGATATTAGTGGAAGCTGACACCTATGTGGGTCTTGGGTCCTTTGAACACAAACCAGCTATAAGTTTGTCCTGAGGTGTGTTCACAGAACAACTGGGCATTCAGTAGGAGATTTAGAGAAGTTTCTAGAAGGGCCAGGCCCTGAGTTCTTTTGTGATAACATAATCATTAACCTGTCCTAACCACACTGTAAGAATGTTTTGGAATTCAGACTAAATGTGGTTAATGTGGGAAACAGAATAAAATATCTAAGTAAATGTTTGACATTTAACCTGCATTCAGAAGGAAAGCAAACAAAGGAAAATCCTACTGAAGTGAACTTTATTTGTAATTGTATAAATGAAAGAGTATGTATCAGAGGAGTCCACACTCCTTTTTTTTCCCAGTTTAAAAGTGTCCTGCAGACCTCTTCTAAGCCTCTTTCCTTTTTCCAAGCTGTCTAGAAGTTGTTCTCCTGAGGGCTTATAAGTGCCTGAAAAATAACAAGGATTGATCTCACCAGCAGAAAAAGAAAAAGATACTTTTACCTCTAAGGTCGTAGTCTTTTAAATCTTTGGAAAGTGAACAGATAAAATTTCAGTGTATAAAAAGATGATGTCTTTGTGATAGCCCAATCTTGGAATCAACCCAGATGCCCATGAACTGGAGGCTGAATAAAGAAGATGTGTTTTTTTAATATAAAATGGAGTATTATTCTGCTGTAAACAATGACAAGTTTCAGTCATTTATGTGCAAATGGACACACTTTGAGGATGCACTAAGAAGTGAAATAAATAGGTCACAGATATGTGAATACTGTATCTTTTCTGTGGTATGAGAACCTGTAGCTATAAATGAGTTCTAGAATGTATGATAAATTTTGTGAAATAGGAAATATTCAAAGGGAATGTGGTAGGGGAAAGTAATGAGGGGAAAGAATAAATATGATTTGAAAAGAAAAATAAAGAACATTATATAGGGGGTGGGAGTTGTGGGGTGGGTAGGGATATGGGTAAAAATGAGAATAAACTCGGGTCATATACTGGTACAAATTCCCCAGTGTTGAGTGTGATTGTGAGCTGTCTATAAAATGTACCAATAAAGAATTCAATTAAAAAATGATGTCTAAAATACAAATTAACATTTATCTACTGATGTACCCTGAAGGATGAGAACGATGGAATGACTGGTTATACTCTCACAGGGAATAAACTGCTGAAGTAACCCAGCTTCCAAATGCCTGTGTGCTTTACACAATGTACTTTTCTGCCTCTAACAGGCCATAGCTTCATTTTTGTCATGATTCAGGGATGTGGCCCAGATATGCAAATTCCTGCTCAGTTTGTATCCTTTCCCTTTCTGTTCCCTAGTGGGTTATCATGGCCTTTTCCATGGTAAAAACAAAACAAAACAAAACAGAACCTGTTGGTTACATCCGTCTTCCAAGTAGTAGCATTCCTTCTTCCTATCCTTGGAGAGTGGTCCTGATTCTAACTCCCTCAGTAGGAAATCCTTCACAGTTTTAAGATTAAGAAAGGAAATATGCAATTTTATCTTTTATCTGGGTTTTTCTATTGGGCAAATAAATTACCAGCATGTGAAATCTCCTACCCATCTCTGGGCTCCTGCTCTGCACTGAATTTCCAGAAGATCTTTGGGAACATAGATGTTATATATGGGTATGGGTATGTTATGTGGTAGAGGACAGGTCAACCTTCATTCTGTATGAGATAGTAATTGGCCCGATTCCTGTTAGGTTGATGCATCATGGGTAAATTGTCAAACGGTGGATGATTTACTCAGATTTATGACTGACTTATTTGGATTTATAGATATCTGCCCTGCCCTACTGGGATTATTTCGAACCCACCCTGTGGGATCTTAAACTACAAGGTTCACTACACTAAGGTTATTGACCTGAAGACTTGCTCACTGGGATTTACTTACTCTGATTTAAGGATGTCCGCCTGGCCTACATTTTCAACTACAGGGATTATTGTGGATAACCACCCTGTCCTATACATGCTAGGATATTGGATATGAAGACTTGGGACCACCCTGTTTTATGCATGCTAGGATTATGGGTGTGAAGGCTTGGCACCAAATAAAGGTGCGGGGAGTTTGAGACATTGGCCTCCTTTCTGCTTGTGTGGTGTTTTTTTTTTTTTTTTTGCTCCCACTGCTCAGAGTAGTAAGAGTCAAGCTGGAGCTCAGCCTTTTCCTCAAGGTTCCAGTTTTGTTGTTTGTTGTTTGTTAATCCTTTTGCTGTGGTACTTGCAGGGGACTGAAGCTTGCCATCATGGTTGTGGCTGCGTCCTCTTACCCCATCTGCCACAGTAAATAACAAAGGTGCAGGTCTGGGGAGCAGAGAAGCAGGGAAGCAGAGGAAAGTCTGCTCCTTGTGCATGGCAGGCCTGCTTTCCATGCAGGTACTGTACACTAATTTGTTGTGAGGCACTATTGTTACAAACTGGGGCCGGAGAGGCAAGACTACTGTGATCCTGGAGCATAGAGTTTGTCAGAGAATTTAGAGATCCCCTTCCATGCCAGTGACCACCTGGAGAGGAATCAGGGACAGTCAGGAGGCCTGTGGCAAGTTGTGAATTCTTACAGAGGAATGTCTAAGTCGGAGACTGTGAGCCCTTTGGTGCTAACTAAACTGGTTGTAATTGAGATCATGCTAATGAATGGGGAATCTTATTCTGATCTTTGGAAGAGTTAAGGATGATATATGAAGTTTTCTTATTAAATATGCCACTAACTCATGTTGGTTTTTTTTTTTTTTTTTTGAGACAGGGTCTTGCTTTGTAGTTCAGGCTGGCCCTGAGCTCATTATGGAGCCCAGGCAAGCCGCCGTGAACTCAGCAATCCTCCTGCCTCTGCCTCCCGAGTGTGGGGATTACAGGCGTGAGCCACCACGCCCGGCATTGTGGTATGCGGTGTTGATTGTTGGTGGGCGTGAGTCTCCACGCCCAGCATTATATGTGGTTACCAGGATCGAACTCAGGACCTTGTGCTTGCGAGGCAGGCGCCGGAACCACTGAGCTAACCCTCCGGCCCCCTCATGTTGTTTTTTAAAAGCTCAGGTTTATTAAGCTAAACTGAGGGGAAAAAAGAAAAAAATACTTATATGGTAGAAAAATACAGACTATATTAGATAAATTATATATAGAGGAAAAATATTTGCAATATATACATTAATTAAGCATGAGGCATCCATAGTACATTATGTGTAGAATTTGTACAAACTGACAGTATAAAAAGTGAGATTATAATATAAGAATAGGTGTAAGCTATTCTATCAGCCAGGTCTCAGCAGGAAGCAATGGCTTTCTCAAAGGATTTTAGTGAAGAAGAGTTTAGCAAAGGAGCTATTTCCAGAACAGTGAGCAGATCAAGAGAGTGGACTTGGTGGTGGATACTTATAATTCTAGCACTTGGGAGGCTGAGGCAGGAGCCTCAAATTTCAGGCTACAAATTCCAGGCTAGCTTGGGATATAAAATGAGTTCAAGGCTGATCTGAACTACATACAGAGAACATGTTTCAGATGATAGATAGATAGATAGATAGATAGATAGATAGATAGATAGATAAGTAAGTAAGTAAATAAATAAGTGAAGACTTGGAGGCAGAAGGAGAGGGAATGATATACTGGAGCTTGGAGAGATCTCAGAGGCATGGGGTCTTCTTTCTGTTCCTAAGGCAGTGCAGGGCATAGAAATGGAAAGAAGGAAAATGGATCTGTGGTGCAGGTGGGTAAAAAAAATAAGGAGGATGGTATGATGGCTTGTATCTAGATGTCCCCCCAAAGCTTCATGTAATCATAGGTGAACCCTTTTGGACGTAGCAGGACCTAGGGTGTGTGATAATGAGATGAGGGGCGGCCCATCCTGGATATGGGTGCTGCTTGGCCTGGATGAACTATAAAGGGCAGAAGGAAGCTTTGCTCCTGCTTCTTCTCTACTTTGCTGCTTTGCCACCTTCTGGACTGTCTTTCCTGAGCTGTTTTTTCTCTGCCATGTGTCACCCCACTTTGGAGCCAGCCGATTGTATACTGAAACCACTATAAACTGTGAGGTGAAATAAGCCTTTTCTCCTTTAACCTCAAGTGCTGGGTATTTTCTCTTAGCAACAAAAGAAGTAGCTAAGACAGGTGGTTATAATCAGGAATTAGAGCTGGAAGTGTAAATAAGAATTATGGTATAGTTTAAATGATTAGTCCCTCAGTCTCACCGAAAAAAGTGAAATATAATTTTAGTAATAAGATAGCATTTTCTTACATTAGCTTGGAAAAACTTAAAAAAATAAACAAAACAATAAGCAAGTCTGTAGTACTGTTGATAGGAGGTAGAAACCCCATACATTATTTTTCATGTAAATTGAGTATTCTCTAGTCTTGGAACATAATTTGCCATTAACTCTCCATTTTCAGGATGCTCTTTGACCCAGAAATCCAGCCAGTAGCAGTAGCACTCACTGAGCAACAGTGGACTTGAATTAGTGGAACTGACAGTTGTTCTCAGAAGGAAACACTATCTCTGCCCTTCTAGAGGTGACAGTCCCTAAGGGAAGATAGCTATTCCTTACCCATTGCTTGTAATTTGTGTTCCAAAGATATAGGTCATCAGACATTTATGGAGTGCCTGGTGTGTGCCAAGGTCTTATCAGACACCAAGAATAAAAGAAAGTAAACTTGGGGCCTTCCCTTTGAGGGCTTATAATCATGTAGTAATATAGTTATATGAATATTTGAATATAAGGTGAAAAGGAGGGTTGATAGCAGGTACAGTCACAAAACAATCTGTGAGAGATGAGGAGAAAGAGAGCAGTGTTCAGCTTTGGGGTACAGAGAGATCCTCTTAAGGAAGGTGACATTTGAGTTTTGAGAGATAAGCAAGTCATTCAGGTTACTGAGGGGGAAAAGGCACTCTAAATGGAGTAGCATGATCACAGCCTCAAAGCAGGAAACAGGATGGTGTGTTCAGGAGAAATAAGATAGCTTAGTGGAGATTATAGCATCTGCCAAGGTGTGATCACAGGAAAAGGACATAGTTTCCTGTTTGAAACAACCATGAAACTCAGACAAAAGGTGTAGGACACAGTTTTTAACAAACTTGACATGGCAAATGGATTATGGTTCTTGAGAGACACACAAAAGAGGGCTCTAAAACATTCCAGATTTCTGCTTTGCAAGAGTCTTGGTTTTGGTGTGAGAAAGGGAGCCCAAATAAAGCCTTGTGGACTGCCTGATGTGAGGATACAAAGTTAAGAGACTTAGGAGACCAAAGTGGTTGTATTTCACTGCAAATTGCAAAATTTAATAAGATAAATGAAAGGAGATCAAATAATGGAGAGATAGACTATGTTGATGGGTTTGAAATCCAGGACTCCTAAGATATCAATTATTTTCAAATTATTCTACAGTACATTAAAACCTGAAACAAAATACCTCAAAATGGGCATCCCAGTAAAAATGGCAAGCTCATGCCAAAATTCACAAGGATGAAATAATTTTTTAAAAAGAACAAATGTAGAAGTCTAATGTCTCATTTCAAGATTTACTATAAAACTACACAATCAATTTTGTTTGATATTGACAATGAGAGACAAGAGAACAGGATGGAGAGTGTAGAAATAAGCCTATACATATAAATACACAACTGATTTTAACAGTGGAAATGAGATCTAGTGGAGACAGGATAGTCTTTTAACAAGCTGGCTGGAACAGCTGCATATGCAGTGGTGAGGGGCAGAGCAGGCTGATCCATAGTCTAGCCACATAAAATCATCTCAAAATGGATCATAAACCCAAATATAAAACCTAAAACTATAAAACTTCTACAAGAAAAATCTTAGGAAACCTGTGTAACCCTGGGTTGTGCAAAGATTTCTTAGGTACTAACAGTATGATTCATAAAAAAGAAAAAAAGACAAATTAGTCTTCATCAAAATTAAAAACACTGATGTTTACAAAACACACCATTGACTGAACAAAAAATAAGAGGTTGGGAAAATATTTCCAGATTTTTATAGCTTGTCAAGAACTTCTTTACAAACTATATAAAGGGAATCAACTATTGCTATATGAAATAAAATGAATATATATCAAAATCATTCAGAAAAATAATAAAGACTAGATAAAATTAGATATATCATTGATTTTAAAACTAGAAAGTACAAACTAAGTTTATAACAATAGGAAGAAGATAGCTATTTGTTTGAAGAGATAGGGCTAGAGATGGCTGGGAGGAAGGTATTACAAATGATCATGAGTGAACTCCTAGTACTGTACAGGTATTTTCACTATCATACTGGTGAAAAATCCAAGAACATACACATCTGGCAAAAAAGTATCAAACAATATATTTTAAATAAGTACAGCTTATTATAAATCAATTATAATTCAACAAAACTATTGAAACATTGACCTAGCAGCTAAATAAAAACTAAGACTGGAGATATAGAAAAAGGCCAGCTGGTGGACAGCCTCATATATACCAATCTTTATCTGATGCAATCTGTCATTGATTGAATAGTAGTCAGATCCTGTTTGTGTCACTCTCTCTGGCAGTTGTGACAGGGATACACAGGAGGGCAAAGCTAGAAGTATAGTGACTTACTGTTATGATTTAGATATAAGCTTTTCCCCAAATCTCACATGTTCAGAGGTGGGGCTTTCAGAAGGTGATGGGACCAGTGAGGAGTCATAGCTAAATATACTGTTAGGAGGTGGGTCTGGTTGGTGGAGATGGGTCACTGGAAGCATGACCTGGAAGATCTACTCTTATTCCTAGCTCTTCTTGTCTTTCTCTGCCTTCCAGAGTCTGAGTGATGAACACCTTTTCTTTACCATCCCCCCTGCCATTCCAGTGCTGCATTGGAGCCAGGCAACTCTGAGTGGAAAGCCCTGAAATTGTGAGTCAGAATAAATGTGACTCCTTTTAAGGTAAAGCTACTGGATATTTTATTCCAGTAATGGGAAAGTGGCTAGGACAGAAAAGTGGTACCAAGTCAGTGGTGGGACTATCCCTGACCATGTACCTCCGAAGCCTTTGGAACTGGTTTGCAGATGTTTGGAAAGATTTGGAGACATGGGCTAGAAAAGCCCTAGAAAGTTATATGCCAAGCTTAGTGGGTGTTACTGTTTGGAAGTTATAATGTCAAAGAACTCACAGGAAGGTGGACAGCAGAGGCTAGGCTCATAAGGTTCTAGTTGGAAAAGAACACTTTGAAACTGAGACTAGAGGTTATGCATGTTTTAACTTAAGAATATGTTAAGGTGATTTTTTTGAGTGTTTGATATTTGGGATTAAATTTAGGGCTTCCCTTAAGGATTAGAGTGCAGGAATTTGCCCTGTGTCTGGCTTTTTATTATTTTTTAAACTTTTTGAGACTCATGGCATCATCTCACTATGTAAGTCAGGGTTGGCCTTGTAATCATAACCTTTGTGTCTCAGCCCTTTGAGTGCTGATTTGTAGGCAGTGGGTTAATTAATCTGGTGAAAGAAATCCAAGGCAGTTCCATGTTCAGGATGTAGCATGGATACTGCTGGCTGCTTTTAGCCAGAGTTACAGTGAGGATCAGAAAGCAAACAAACAAACAAACAAAAAACCAAAACAAAACAGAAAAGAGTCAAAAGTTGTTTAAAAAAAACATTCTGCATTTTGGCAAAAAAGGGAAGAGCTTACATAACTGGGGCCAAGGAGACCGCAGTGTGGTAGCACAAATCTGTAATCCCAGCATTCTGGGAGCCTGAGGCAGAAAGGTGGAAAGTACGAGCACAGCCTGTGTCAAAATAGAATATTTTCTTAAAGTAGGATGGGGATATAGCTCATAGCAAAGGCCCTGGGTTTCATCCCTAGTGTCACACAGAAAAAGAGGGTCCCAGGTTTTGCTGTTCATTCAGAGCTGCTTGGGAAAATGCTTCCCCAACTTTAGCAGTGATTTAGGCACTCAGAGGGCGCTACAGCTGTGATTTGATGGAGCCTAACACCCTTTTGAGTAGGCAGCAGACCTTGAAACCTTTGGCAGTGCCACAGCCTAAAGGACATTTGTCGAAGGACAAACCATCATTGATTTAGAAAGAATGGGGTTGAAGAAGCAGTCAGTAGAATAAGGGGTTTTCAGAAGTAAAGGATCAAGCAAAAGATGTTAGAGCTGAATAGGGATAATGGCTGTGGAGAGGGTGAGTTGCCTGGATTTGAGAAACAGGGAGAGGACTTCACTGACTTGGCTGTTGTTGGAGAGGGATGGTTTTGGAAGATGTCCATTTGGTGAGGATGTTATGAGATCAGTTCTAGTAGAGTGGATAATAGGTGCCTTGAATTATCAGAAAATACTTCATTAATATGAAGATTTCAGCATTAGTGACATCTTTACTACATGGTAAAGGAGTTTACTGATCTGCTCTTTCACTCCCCTAAGTATGGAAAAAACAAAACTATGAGGAAGAGACAGAATACAGAGTGGTATAAATCTATCTTCTTGGATTATTTTGCATCATGTCTACGGAAGGCTAGAATTGGCATTCTATTGTTTGAAAGGTGAGGGTCCAGATGGAGAGACCCATGAGTCTCTCCCCTTCTGCAGAACACCTTTTGTTCTTTTGGGAGTGGCTGGTGGTACAACTCCTAAACTCTGGCAGATACAGGGTGGTACATGGGGCTGAGCTGATGGCTGAAACTAAAGAAGCCCCAAACCTGTTCTCAGAGCAGCTGCAGGAACCATAAATTGCTGGTAGAAGCAGACCCAATGCCTGGTGATCAGAAGTCAGTGAAATAGGAATATTCATGATCCACAAATTTTCCTTTGGTTTTTCATCTAGCTCAGAGAAGGATTCCAGGATCTTATTCAGGCCTTATTTTCTTTGGATTCCCTTGGTTAGGGTGGCAACTTCCACACTCTGAAGAGTGATTCTGCTCTTGGGCTGACTTGCATTCTATACAGAGCACTGAAGATTCCCTATTTGCAGTGTTTCCCCTGGGTTTTTCAGAGGCTTCTTATCATGTCGGTCTTTATGATATCATAGATGTTATTTTTGCAGTTGAAGGAAAACAGTCTTATCAATTTGACTGTACTAAATTTTCTTCCTCTGCAGAATATAAGTTAAAACTTTCTGCCCTGGGGATTTAGCTCAAGTGGTACTGCACCAATCTTGGATGCACAAAAGCTGGAGTTCAATCACTGGTACTACAAAAACAAACAAACAAAACCAAAAAGCAAAAACAAAACAAAAACCCCACAACTTTCACCAATTAAAGAGGGGTTTACTAACAGGATCACTTACTATGCACAAATTGTGTTTTTGTATCAGTAGTATGTAGTGTAAGTGTTAAAAGAGGTGGATTAGTCATGAGATAAAATTTAAACAAGTACTTTAGTTTACTTGGTGTTACTGAAGATTTTAAAGAAAAAGAAGTCATATTATAACTCACACTGGACATTAAAACCATTTTATGTAAATCCCTCCTTCCTTTTATATATCTCCTTCCTTCCTTCCCTTCCTCCTTTCTTGCTCCAACAAACCTTTATTGAAAATTTTCTATGTGCCTACCATTACAGTTGGTGCTGTGGGTATGGAAATCAATTGAAGCCATTCCCTGTCGTGAAGAGATCTGTGACCTTGCTGTATATGAGTAAATCTCCCATATTCAAAAGCAGGTGTGTTTTGTAAAGGAGCCAACAATAACCAGCTGTGTAATTACCTTAGTGCCACAGCCAACTCACCTTCTTTGTGGCCTCTATGAAGTCCTGCATAGCTAGGCTACTGGAAATGAATTGATCCATCCACATTCTGTCATCCATGCCCCTGGTGATAAAGGACAGTCCTTCTCCTGATGACTGACCATAGCTGGAGTAAGAGTCTATGACTCTGGGAGGTAGAAAAGACAACTGGAATACAGTTTGGGAACTTGAATTAAGTGATATAAATTCTGAACAATGCAGTAGAATTACTGAAAAATTCATTTTTTTCTCTCCTGGAACTACACCATTGTCATATAAGCATGTTCCAGAATTACCAATAACAAGAACAGTACAAACCTGCATAGGGGAACTTCTCTAGAAAATTGAGTATGGTGTCTGAATCCATGTTCTATTTCCTATTCTTTCCTCTCTCCAATGGGTGGTCTTCTTTTCTCTTTGCAGTGAAATTAACCTTGCAAGGTCACCAAGGCTTTTCATATCGCCAAATTCAGCTGTTATTTTCCTAGTCCTATGTATTTGACTCATTCACATCGCTTGATGCTCTTCTCAGTTATTTTCTTGGATACTTCTGTGTTTGCCCAGTAAATAGCTACATGACCTGGGAACCCCAACTCTGCTGTATTTATGATCCCTCCCCCTTAATTCTATTAAGCCTAGAACTTTACATAGCATTCACACACACAGATGACTCAGAGTTTACTTTCTCTTCAAACACGCAGCTTTCCACTCGGAGTTTGTGTTCGCAAGTCTAGGGAGTAACTCAAATGTGGTCCGATTGTTTTATTCTCACCTCCACCTTATGATGTTTTCCCTCTGCTTCCATATTTCAGGAAATGAAACTCAGTAGCTGAGGCTTGAGTTCCAGTTTGGTGTCATCTTCGTTTCTTTTTCTTACACTCTATGGCCACACCCAAAGTATTTTACATATCTATCTCCTCCATCACAGTATGGCTTTATTCCAACATTGATTATGTGATTTATGACCATTTTCACTTTCCTTCAAACAACTTGTACCTACTTAGCCAGAATGGATGTAGAAGAACGAAGCAGGTTATTTTTTAGGGTTTAAAGTCTTGCACTAGAGTTTCATTTTATTTAAAGCAAAACTCTAAGAGCGTTACCATGACTGCTCCATAAATCACATGGACACTCCATTTCCCTGAGATGAGTCCCCACCACCTCCACTTATGGACTGTTCTCCAAACATGCTGGCTCTCTCCCAATCTGTGGATACTGTGGTTCATGTCCACTGAAGTCCCTTTGCATTTACTCCCAGGTCTCCCTGTGACCATCTCCACTCTTCATTTCTGGCTGGGCAAGCACATCACTGAGCACTTAGAAATGTGAGGCAGCTTTCTCACCCCCAGACCTCATCATCACGTCTTAACTTTTATCAATATTTCTCATGATATGAGGTTATGCTGCTCACTTATTTACTGTGGGTTATCATCTGCTAATAGAATGCAAATGTGGTGCAAGCACAGATCTTGATACTGTTATCTAACACTTGATTCTCAGTGTCTACAGCCAACCTCCAGGGCAGTGGGAATTGCCTAAGTCACACTTTTGTGCATGATTCCTCACATCTTCCTATTTCATGCAGAGTGACAGGTCTTGTATTTTTGATGACCTAAATATCCTTTATGATTTACAACATCTCTTCTACTTGTCAACTGAACTTGTTGAGTGCACTCTTCACACTAGTCTGCTTACTAAATGCTAGACATGTGAAGAGGGATGCCTTTCCAGGGTCTGAATGTTTTCTGTCCCTGTGTGAAGTACCTGTCCTTGAGATACCTATGGAGGTTTTCTTCTTCATTCTTTCCTCTCTCTCTCTTTTGAGACAGGGTCTCACTTTGTAGTTCAGGCTGGCCCTGAGCTCACTATGTAGCCCAGGCAAGCCTCGAACTCAGCAATCCTCCTGCCTTTGCCTCCCAAGTGCTGGGATTATGGAGGTGAACCACCACTCCCAGCATTGTGGTATTACTGATTGCTGGTGGGTGTGAGTCACCATGCCTGTTATTGTTGTATGTGGTTACTGGGGATCAAACTCAGGACCTTGCACTTGCTAGGCAGGTGCCAAAACCAGACATAAATTTCTGGCCCCATTCTTTTCTACCTTAATCTGACCTCTTCTTTCATTTCTGTATCATGTATTTTAGTCTTCATTCCTTCATTTCTTCTTTTCCTTCCTTTATTATTTTTACCTAGGCATTTAGCACAATATAAAGTGTTATATATTTTACTTATTTTGCTCTTCACATTTTCTGTCTCTACTTTAGAATCTGAAGGTAGGTATTTTTATCTGTTTCACACACTACTGAATTTTAGTCCTTGAATAATGCTTTGCACATAGCAGTTCTTAGTAAACATTTGTTGAGTGAATGAAAAACTAAGGAGCGGTTGGTAGGCAAAGCCTAAATTTTATTAGAAAGTCATTCAATGATTTTTAAGGAGAAAAGCATCAGTTTTATATTAAAAGTA
>PVIC010044959.1:0-14801 GCA_004025085.1 Thryonomys swinderianus
GTAGCCCAGGCAAGCCTCGAACTCAGCAATCCTCCTGCCTCTGCCTCCTGAGTGCTGGGATTACAGGCGTGAGCCATCATGCCCGGCACTGTGGTATGTGGTATTGATTGCTGGTGGGTGTGAGTCACCAGCAATTTGTGCTTGCTAGGCAGGCGCTGGAACCATTGAGCTAAATCTCCAGCCCGTCACCTCCCCATTCTTGCATTGGCCTTTTCAGACAGCTGGGATCCCTTCCAAATGGCCTCAGCTCCTGATGAACACCACTTCCCACCGTGTGTCGCTGTGTTCTGTGTCTCTTTTCCTCCGCAGAGAAGCCAAGCTTAGCGTTCCAGCTTCTGAGATAGATTTGCCGTGCGGTCTCCTGGGTCTCTGGCAGCTTTGAGGGTTCTGCTCTGGGAGTCTGTCTTCGACAGTTCCAGCCTTCACTGTAGGTAGCGGCCGGACAGCAGGGACACTTTTTTATTTGACTTTAATGGGCTCTAAGCTGTTCCTGAGAGATATGGATGATAAATATGCTGTCTCGTTCTAAAAAGACCATGCGTGGCAGCACCTAAGGCTCAGTTCCGTTGGTCTCTAGCACCCAGAAATGGCTGGCATCCCAGGCTTCCAGACACCCCTGCATCTCGGGTGGGCACACTGGAGTCCCTCCCAGGCCAAGACGGGAGGTGCACTGATTTATGAGACACTGTGTGAGCTCTGTGTTTACGTGGCTGGCTGTCCTCAGTGCCTAAGACTGGCTTTTTTTTCTCCTTGTGTGATTAGGTGGGTTAGTTTTCTTTATATGAGTCTTGGGTCCTCACAAGAAATACAACAACAAAGTGAAATGATACCAGCATCAGGGGCCACAGTCTTATTTTGCATAGCGCCACAGAAATTGTGAAGGGAGCGCACAGGTCTGGCGTGTGAGGTTCGTAGTGAACCCGGGTCAGCACAGAGTGAGACTACTTCCTTTTTATAACTAAAATTGGGGTGAAGGCTGTGACGCCAGTAGCTGGGGCCTATGAGGCACAGGGCATGTGTTTGCTTTCCACGGTACTATTCACACTGGAGAATGAGGGGAGGAAGGGTCAGGTTATGAGCAGAAAGGACGCAATGAAGACAAGGCTGTGGGGCCTTCCAGAAACCCAGGGCCGTGGGAGGTCCAGGGTAACGTGGCTGTCGGCTCTGAGGTCGGAGAATCAGAGAGGAAGCATGGGAGTCGGCGTCTGCGAGCTCTGAGGGAGGAGCGGGGTTTGGAAAGACAGAAGAGGGGGTCGGAGGTGGGTGTTCCAGGCTGAGCTGGAACACAGGCCACCCTCGAGCCGAGGAGATTCTGAGCCCCTGTGCCAGCCCGGCCCAGGAGGACCTGGGCGACGCTGACCACAGGGCCATCTCTGCCTCTCAGGCACGTGCGCCACAGACGGCTGATCAGTCAGGTACTGGGCCCCAGCAGTCGCTAGCCTATGGCCATGTTGGATTCCCCTAACAAATCTAGGAATGTAGACTCTGGACATTGTCCCCCCCAATAGAGGACAAAGCAAAGCATGCAGGCTTCCCGGGCCCGGGCTGCCCCTTTTCTCGTGGGCCACACTGAGAATGTAGAGCTTTGACCGTCCCAGACAGTGTCCACTGCACACAATTTTGTTTACACAAATATTACGTATTGTAGCTGATCTTCCCTTGAGGAAGTACCCATTGAGGGGAAAATAAGAAAACTGACAGAGGCACATGGAACAGCTTTGAGTTTGATTCTCCATTTATTTATTTATTTTCCCACGCTTTACTTTATTTTTTTATTTTCTTTTGCATTTCACTGGTACATTTTATATATATATACAAATCACAATCACACTCCACATTGAGAATCTGTACCAGTATATGACACAACTTAATTATCATTTTTTCTTCATTTATTTTTTATACTTAGTTTTACATAAACGCTTAGTGTTATTTGAAAATTAATGTGGATTAGGATGCAGGAAATGGCTGCTATGATTTGGGTCAACATGTTCCCCCCCCAAAGCCTCCTGCATCAGGTGGGGCTTTTTCAGAGGTGGCTGAATCTACAGCTGGGATTAAAGTTGTGGTCAGTAAACCCGTTCACTGATTGGTTTGCCACTGGCCTAATCATGGGAGCCTGGATACAATATAAGGCTTGTCTTGCCCTTTGGTTACATTGTTACCTCCTGCCCACCACAAACTGCTTCTCCTCTGCAATGCCTGTCTGTCATGTGCCACCCCGCCTTGGGAGTCAGCTGATATGGACCGGAATTTATAGAAACTGTGAGCTAAATAAACCTTTTCTCCTTTATCTTGTGGGTGTTGGGTATTTTGTGTTAGGACCAAGAAAGTAACTAAGACAAGGGTTCTCTATAGAAGATTTTCAGCTCAAAGGAGGAAAGTGAGAGGAAGGGAGGAAGGAAAGAAGGAAGTAAGGAAAGAAAAGAGGAAAGGAATGAAGGAGAAAAGAAGGAAGTAAGAAAAGTGAAGAAGGGAAAGAAGAAAGAAAGGAAGGAAGGGGAGTAGGGAGAAAGACCCCCTTAAAAGAGATTTTTCACATGTTGTCAAGCTGTCTTCATTTTGGGTAGATTGTTCCTCTTCTGACGCTAGTAGTTCTCATAGGTGAGGCTTTTTCAGAGGACAGAACCATCTGGTTCTGTCCCAGGCTCACAAGCCCAAGGGTCCCCGCGGAACACTGCCACGGCACCTGCAGTTGACCAGGAGCAGCCTTCCCTCCGGAAGGCTCCACCCCTCACTTCCTGCCAGGGCAGCACACGTTAAATCCTATCCAGATATCTGAAAACCAGCAAGATGGTCTTGTCAGGAAACACCCCCCCCCTCCCGTCTGAAGACTTTGATGAGTCAACACAACCCAAAAGTGTTGGGAGCCTTGAAAGCAAAACTGTAAACACTTCTTGGCTGATGATTCTTCTGGGGTCGACCAAAGAGAGGGCAACCAGAAGAGAGGTTCTGGATTTGCTTTTTAAATCTTGGTGCATTTCTCACACTTGTGCTGTTTTGAGTATTTCCCAAGTGAAAGTTCATTAGGGAGACACAAAAGCACGTTCCATTAATATCCATCAAAGAGAGGTTCGGCTTCAAAGCACAGAAGAAACACAATAGCATTGAAGCAAGTTGCATGAAAAGGTGCCCCTGAGAAGCCGGCATGATGGCTTGGGTTACGTTTTGTTGAGTCAGCCTGACTTGGGACAGAGTAAGTGAATCTCAGGAAAACGGATATCCCCTGGGCACTTTTCAGAAATGTTTGGGTTTCCTGCCCTACGTTTTCTCCTGTTGGCACCAAACCTGAAGTGTTCAGAATTCCTCGAACGTGGTGCTTCTCTACCATAATGGCTGTTATCATGTGCTGATGTAGAGGACACAGTGCTTCAGTCACCTTTTGTCACTGAGATACAGTCCACAGTTGGATGAGCCAAGGTCCAAGGCAGTATGGCATGGCAGTGGGTACTGTGGAAGAAAAGCTGCCCCTTCCCGGGCCATGCCCCCAGGGACCTCACTCCCAGGAAGCAGCAAACCAGCTGCACACCCCCTGTCTAGTTGCTTCCCAAAAGCCCCACCTGGGTTTGCATGAGGTTTTGGGGGGACATCTAGATATAGAAACAGGTTGAAGTAGCGATCAGGAGCCTAGGGACTGGGGCACGGGGTGGGGGAAGAGAATGGGAAGCCGAGGTCTGGGAAGCATGGAGAGAGCGAGCTCTGGGGACAGAACAGGTCCAGATGCTGGGGAGCATTAACCAGGCCTCTGATGGTTGGTCGGTACGGAGCCGGGATGTCCCTTCCTGGGGTTGTCCGGGATGTGGGGGCTGTGGGGAGGGGGATGGGCCGCAGGGGGCATGATCCTCATCCATGGACTCACTCTGAGATCAGGGATGTGGATGCTCCCAGGAGGCGGGGCCTGGTGGGAGGCGGGGCCTGGTGGGAGGCGGGGCCTGGGGCTGTGACCGGAAGGGGTGTGTCCACGCCCCAGCTCCTCCCTCCTCTCTCTGCTTCCCGAAGCCAAGGACCCAGGAGCTGCTCACCCTCACACCCTCTGCCATCCAGCGTTTTCTTTGGAACCAGGTGACCATGAACAGACCCAGAGCCAAAATGAACCTCTCTTTCTTTAAGTTGCGGGTGCTGGGTATTTTGTTCCAGCGATGAGTGAAGAGACAAGACACACGTCTCCCTGCAGGGAGCATCCAGTCAGGGAGCAGGGCTTCCCCTCCGCATGGCTTCCCTCCCCTGCCGAAGGCTCTGCCTCCGTGGGGCCCTAGAAGTGGATGCTTCAGGCCTCCATCCTCACATACTGTGAGCCTCTCCCACATAGTCCTTTTATAATAAATCCTTGGATTAACATGATGGAGGAGCTCTAACTCTGAAATGAGGAGCTCTAACTCTGAAAAAATAAAATCCACCCTAAGAATTCCAGGCATGGTGGTGCATGACAAGGTGATCACAGCATTCAGGAGGCTGAAGCAGGAGGATTGCTGCCAGTTTGAGTCCAGCCAGCGCTACTTGGTGAGTTCAAGTCCAGCCTGAATAATATAGTGAGACCCTGTTTCAAAAAAAAAAAAAAAAAAGTAGGGGGATCGATCACCGGACAGAGTAACAGTGATGACTAAATGTGTTAATTAGGACGAATTCTCTGCATGTCAGCAACTGGCACATAGTAAGTGGTAACAGATAAGCAGGTGAAGCATTTCCCATGGGGTTGTCTGTTGTGTTCGGGGAGCACCCACTGAATACGTGCCGTGCCAGCTTACAGGGGTGTAGGGAGCACAGACCTCTGCCCTTCCCACGTGGCGGGGTGTGGAAACAGCGTGGCCTGATACTCGCAGCACGGAAGAGTCCATGCCACTGCTTCTTGCTTGGATCTGGCGAAGGCGGCTCGGGGATGTGGTTCCCTGGCGGCTGGTGCCTCGGCCTCAGCAGACGCGGATGCTGCGGCTCACGACGGCGGCTGAGAATGAGGGTCCAAGTCTAAGAGGAAGAAACGCCGTTTTCTCTGGCAGTGCGGCTGGAGGCTTCACGCCGGCAGCCAGCTCTCCCCGTCCATCTGTCCGGCCACCAGCATCTTGCCACAGTGCTCTTTAGTCAGGGTATCTGCTCTCACAGCCTGGATGAGAATCATCCCCTTGGGCAACCCAGGCAAAGTGGGAATTGGTAGAAAAGATAAGTGAGTCAAACACAGAGAAGGAGACGGAAGGTCACCATTCATCTGTCCTTCTCCACCCATTTGTGAGGTGCTCAGCCCACGCCGGCCGCTGTGCTGGTGCCGAGGTTACACAGACAAACCAGCTCAGCCTCTGAGCTCAAAGTGGATTGCTGCTTTGTTCTGGGTGCTGGTTAGGATTTTAAAACTTTCCACAGGTTGCTTACTAGAGATTTGGGCAGGTTTCGTCTTGTTTTGTTTTTGACAGGGTCTCACTACGGATTTCAGGCTGGCCTTGAACTCATTTTGTAGCCCAGGCTGGCCTCAAGGTGGCAGTGACCCTCCTGCTTCAGCCTCCTTAGTGCTGGGATTACATGCACATGCCACCATGCCTGGCTCTGGTTTGGGTAGTAATTGTTGTATTTTATTCTTTAATAAACAGTTGGTCTTGCTCCGAAGGACGGTGACAGAGTGAGACACCAAGACAGATGATCCTAAGGGTGGGCCACAGACTTCACACGCAGGGGATGGTGGGAGGCGAGGCTGGGGGGATGCTGTGCCCCGGGGATGGCTTCTGGCTTCCGGCTTCCGGCTTCCGGGGCCAGCTGGGCTCCTGGCAGAGAATCCAGGTGAGTGGACCAGGGAGATGGGCAGACACATGGTGTGAGCAGGCACCGTGAGGAACCTTGTGTTGCTGGATCATAAATGACACAGCAGGAAACGCTGAGCAGAGAGAGGACAGCAGGGCCGGGGTGGACGGGAGTGTTCGGTCGGTACTGTGGACAGCTGCAAGCTGGGCTCAGCGTGTGCTGTGCTGACGCCCTCGCTGCTTTCCAGAGGAGACACAGGCAGGAGTTTGAACTAAAACAAAGTTTTATGCAGAGTACGGCTTAACACACACATGTGCACACCTATACACATGTGTGTGTGTGCATACAATTCTCCAAAGGTCACAGCAGACGATTTTCATGGATTCTGCCACAGAGCAGCTGACATGAGCCTACTAAGCACAAAGAAGAACTCATCTCTCTCTTTAAAAATGTTTTCAGTCTCAGGAGATTTTGAGGGAGAGGTCAGCACCTGCTGCGTCACACACAAGCAGTGCACACCCCCTGGCTTCTGGGTTTTTGTTTTTGGGGAAGCAATTTTTCCTCATCCTTCTGGGACTGACTTGCTGCTTGTCTGTTTTTTGAAGTATCGTCTGCTCTCTGCATTCCACATGGGACTCTAGTCTGGGGGAGGGAACACCCCAGATTTGTTCATCTTTTCCACCTTTCGCCATGCACTCTGTTCTCCCCAGCTCTGCAGAGTTTCCAGAAAAACTCCAAGTAGCCCAACTTGTGGAGAGATGTAATCTCCTCTCTGGTGTGTCTTCCTGTGACCTGACCTGTCCCTTCCCAGCAGGAGGCTGAGAGTCCTGCCCTGTGGGGACAGATGAGGTGGCACCGGTGACGCCCTGGACTCTCTCTGGGACGGAAGCTTAGGGGGCACAGTTGGGGGGTGACATGGGGCGCCCCAAGGACTCAGGTGATGTGACAAGGGCATGGTGTTCTGCAAGCTCCTCGGTTCGTGGGCCCCTAAGAGGTGTCCGTGGGGAGAAGCCATCCAGCGGAACCCCGCTGAGGGTTGGGGGACTTGGGCTGTGGGCCCATCTGGGGCTCTGCGGGGTGGTGGCCCTGGGAACCTGCTGACCTCTGGAAGACCCAATTTCCTTGCTCTAGGGGAGGTCAGTGGCCGTGCGTCTGTACTGTGCGGCACTGGTGGATGTAGCTTGAGGACTGAAAAGTGTGTCTGGCAGATAGGGAGAAAGAATACAAAAGGTTCTTCTACAAAGCGGAGGAAATATCAACACCCCGAGCTCCCTACCCGGCACCTCCAGCGAGCGCTCTGGGCTGCTCTGGCCTCTGAGCACACTTCTGTCCCTCTTTCCTTCCAGCCCTAGTGCAGAGCAGAAACCCAGAGGCCCTGGGCTTGGGTGTCTGCCCGGCTCTCTCCCCGAGAGTCCTGGGTGTCTCTCTGGGCCTCGGTCTCCGGTGTAAGGCCCTGTCCACTCATGGATTTCACGCTGCCCTAAAGCAGCTAGTCTGACACGAGTTGTGATAAAAAATTCGGTGTTTACATGTTTGAGTTTATTAAGTTCAGATGCGTTGCCGTCTTGTTATGTTAGGACGCGCTGTGTGTGGGGGCACAGCGTTGCCATCCCTGTCCATCACAGGAGAAAGCCGCAGGGGCAGAGGCTGGGGCGTGGCATGAGCTGGCACGGGACACCCCGGCCAGGGCCTTAGAAAGTGAAGCGCTGTGCGGTGGCCGCCGCTGCTTGAGACCCGATGAGGGCGGAGAGCCGCTCAGCTTGTATCCAGTTCCCGTCTGAGATCCAAAGGCAACCCCCAAGCTTGTTGAAGTTGGCTAGTGACAATCCCCAAACCACAAGCGCCAGCGATATGAGCCAGAAACGCCCCCCACGGGAGGAGGGGGCGCAGGAGAGGGCGCAGGAGAGAGCCTCGCTCAGGCCCCCGCCCGCTCCGACCTGTAGGGCGACTGCACCCCCAGTCAGGGTTCAGCGCAAGCGCTGGAGGGGAATCCAGCGCGGGCTCACAGCTGCTGGGGTGGGCAGAGCCGAGCGCGCCCCTCGAGGTCTCGAGGAGAGCAGGCGGAGGGCACGGGTCACTCCTAGGGTCACCCCTGGGGTGTGCGCACTCAGCACAGCGCGCCGGGGCGGGGGGCTGGCTTGGAAAGCTCCCCAACCCGGGTCACAGCGCTGCGTTCAGCTAAAACACAGGGTTAGCTGGATTTTCTTTCAGACTTCAAAGATCTGGGCACGTTGCTGAAACCTTTCCTTCGCAGGGCTCCTCCTCCGGTTTAACGAAAGGGTTCGCCCTGTCCCAGAAGGCGCACGGGTAGACGTGAGCGCCGGCAAGCTTGGGGACTCGCGTAAAGGCCTCGGCGGAAAGGGAACAGCGCAGAGGGACGAAGTGGACAGCCTGGCGAGCGACTGCAGCGGGCCTCAGGGACCCGTCCACCCCCTCGCCGGGAGGCAGGGTCACACTCGAGTCACGATCCTTGAACAACACACGCGCACACCCCCTCCCCCACACGCACCCCCTGAGCCCCCGCCCCTCCCCCTGTAACTCACAGCAATTAGGGTCTGAATTCCCCAGGTTGCGGGCTGGACTCAGACACCCAGCAAAAGGGACCCTTGAGATGAGAAAGGAATTCCACTCCGGTGAGGTTAGGGCCGCGTCCGCCGGCCGAGGGGCTTTAGCAAGGGAGGGGCCGGGCAGGGGGGGGAGCCCCGTGGAGGAGGGGCGCCCGCCGAGGGCTTTCCCTTCAGCACCCCCATCTGCACAGCCCGGGGGGCTAAGTTGCTGTTTGCTCCGCCCATCTCAGAAACCTTCCCACTCCGAGGCGACTTCAAAGCCGCTGGGAAAGCCAAGGCGCCAATTAAGCCCCTCTGAGGCCGGTTCCCATTCCTTCCCCGCTAATTGAAATGTTACTCCTTTTACTAAAACCCATAAACCACCCAAACACAACGGTCTCCCTCATTTGCATTGTAACAATGTCCCTAATGTGCTCCGGAGAGCCGGCCGGGGAGGGGACCCTTTCTCCAGCCCGGGAGGAACAGTCAAAAGCAATCCGAGGCAAAGGCTTCATTTCCATCCCTAAACGGCCGCTCGTTAGCTAAGGTGGGATAAATTCCTTGTGCTCGGGATCTGCTTCCCAAGATGATAATGTCTTTTTGTCTCAGGCTGTGGTTCCCCAACTAGGCCTTAATTGCGGCTAGTAATTGAGTTAGTACACATTTTCTACGGGGAAGTTTCAGTTGAGACATTTTATTTTACCTGCAATAAAGTCATCGACGAGTGGCTCCGTGTTAATTCGCTGGGGCCTTTCCCTCCTCTCCGCTCTTTGGGGAAGTGCAGGGAGGGCCGAAGGCTGCTCGGGCAGCCCTTACCGCAGGGAGGAGCCGCTGGGCGAGCCGCCAAGGCGCGGGCAGGGATGAAATCGTCCAGGCCGTGGGCCGGGCGGCTCCTGAATCACCCTACGGGACCGCAGCCCAAGTGGCCCGCAGGCCAGGCACGGAGCCCAGTGGCAGCGGGACAGCGTGCCCGCTGGCGCCCAGAGAGGGGCTGGAGGGGAGCAGGAGCGGGAGGCCTGGGGCTGAGGCTGTGCCCAGGAAGCCGGGTTTCCGAACCACGGGGGAGTCCTGAGGCCCGACGTGGAAGGCTGGGCTTCAACCTTTCATCTCCCATCTAATAATGAATGAGAAACCGAGGGCCCTTTGCCGTGTGCGCGCTTCTCCTGAACATTGTAATGAATCTGGCTGCTGCTCTGGAAATGGGCAGGGCTGGCATGTGGCTCGCGGTAAGGTGCTTGCTTGGCACGCAGGAAGCCCTGGTCCCACCCCTTGCACCTCAAAAAATTAGGAAAAAAGAAGCTTGAATCACCCTGCCAGGCCATTGACTTATGGGGGAGGCTGAGGCAGGAGGACCTTGTGAATTCAAGGCCAACCTGAACAACATAGCAAGATGCTGTCTCAAGAAAGAGCAGAGCAAGCCTGGCTGAGTCTGTCAGCTCAAACCCACTGTTGTACAGGCCAGACAGGCCTCAAACTTGTGGCAGTCTCCCTGCCTCAGCCTCCTGAGTGCTGGGTCTACAGGAGATTAACGTTGGTGGAATTTAAGCCACGTGCAGCTTTGGGACAGCGTGCACTGTCGGAGCAGCTATGACTCAACACGATGTGTCAGACCACGGCCCAGGGAGCCCCTCCGTCCTCCTGGAGCTCAGGCTCCAGCCCCTCCGGGCAGAGTGAACCCTGCCGGGCCTCACCCAGCCCTCATCCTGGTCGCTTCCTAGAGCCATCTCAGCCTGGCTCTGGCCGAGAAGGAGAGGAAGAGTCTGAAACTCGGTGTGAAGACTCCAAGCCTGGCCAGGGAGCACAGCTCTTGCGGCTCGGATCTCATAGTTGGAGCTAGAATCGGGTTCCCGAGTCCCAGGGTTTCTGGGGCCCTTCAGCATGTGGAAGAGCCTTTGGCTACCTCCTGGGCCCCTTCTCTTCCCAGCTGGGGAGACAGAGGCAGGGTCTGTGTGTGTGTGTGTGACTCCTAACACACCTTAGGCGGCCTGATCAAATAGGGCTTAGATGACTTGATGGCAGAATCAAGCAGAGGCTGCATGGCTGCAGTCAGTAGGTTTGTTTGTCATTCCTGCCACTGCTTTGTTTTGGGAGGAGGGAGGGGGGCTACTGGGCCCTAATCCAGAGGCCTTGCCCTGACCTACCTCCCCAGACATTTTATTTTTATTTTGGGGGGGGGGGTGTTAAGTTATCCAACCTGGGCTCGGACTTGTGATCCTCCTGCCTCAGCCTCCCAGACAGCTGGAATTATTGGTATGTTCCACCAGGCCCAGCTCAGTTTTCATCTTTTTAAATTCATCAGGGTGTTTCTGTATTCCCAAACACTCCTCTGCTCCACTGCCTTCCCTGGGACATTGCATATCTAGGAGGATGTTCCGGGGCTGACAGGTCTGGTGGAAGCGTGTTAGGAAGTGGAAATGCCAGCCTTCCTGAGGAGCTGCCTCCCACACCATCTGGGGGGACATGGGCCTCACGCCTGAGGCTCTGGGACAGGCGGGACATGCAGCACCCCATGTTGCTCTCTTCTCTCTGTAGCACTCTCACCTGGCTGGTCTGAGAAGGGCCTCAGGGAGGAATTCCACCCCATCTCGCAGAGGGGAAACTGAGGCTCATCCAAGTCTCTGCAGGAAGCAGGGATGCCCTTCTGACCCTGGTCCCTGTTGCATGCGCAGCCTGAACTACAGGGCTGCTTTCTATCCCGAAGAAGTGACACGAGTGTAGCACTCAAGGAAGCGGAAGCAGCCACACGTTCACTCTCCCACACTCAGGCTTCTCCTTCCAGGCTTCCTTTCTCAGCTGCTAGAGCTGCCAGGGCTTCGGTACATTCCTGGTCCTTGGAGCAGATTCAAACCCCAGGCTTTGTGCCTCACGTCTTCCTTTCCTATTGCTAAGGCCAGAAAGTCCAGGCCTTGTTCTTCTCTCTGGCACCGGCTGTGGCCCACGGCAGGCCTGTGCTGGGCTCGGGTGTACTCACCCTTCTGCACAAAGTGCTCCTGGGAAGACCCCAGGTATGGCACCCAGTTCCCTCTAAATCCCAGAGCATGGGGGAGGGAGAGGGGGAGGGAAGGGGGAGGAAAAATAAAAAAGGAACTGTAGCTTAGCACTAGGGTACTTGCTAAGCACATGCAAGGCCCAGGGATTAATTCCGAGCCCCACCAAAACAAACGTAGTTACAGTTCAGTACAGCTTTGGTCAGGTGATGTGCGCGTGCCTGTAATCCCAGCACGCAGAAGGCTGAGGAAGGAGGATCCCACCAGTTCAAGGCTAGCCTGGACTCCATAGTGAGACCCTGACTCAAAAAAACCCCAATAAATAAATAATAAAAATTTTTGTTAAAAAGCTCTTTGGAAAAAAGTGATCGGGAGAGGAAGGGTCTGTGGTATTTCAGGCAACGAGCATCTCATTTTTATAGAGATATGGAAAAGAAAAGCTCTATCAATCCCTGATGACTTCACAAGTTATCACATTTAAAAAATTAGTGCTAAGGATCGAAACCAGGGCCTCCAGGAGCCGGAGATTTAGCTCAGTGGTTACGGCATCTGCCTAGCAAGCACACAGGCCCCTAGTTTGATCCCCAGTAACTACATACAATAATACCAGGCGTGGTGGCTCAAACCTGTAATCCCAGTATTGGGAGGCAGAGGCAAGAGGATTGCTGAGTTCGAGGTTTGCCTGGGCTACATAGTGAGCTCAGGGCCAGCCTGGACTACAAAGCGAGACCCTGTCTCAAGAAAAAACAAAAACAAAAACCAGGGCCTCCTGGGTGCCAGGCAAACTCTAGCACTGAGCGACACCCCCAGTTCCAAGCTATTGTGCCTTGATTGTCCTGGTGAAGACACCTGTGCCCAGAGCAGGGTCTCCTCTAGGAAACTCCTGGCTCCTGAGTAGCCAAGGCAGGATTTGAACTCAGATCTTTCTGAGTCAAAGCCAAATTTCTTTCCATCACATCAAATTGCTTCTCTAGGTGAACAGATCTATTAACAGAGAACATTCCCAATTAATAGCCTGAAGATATTGGTCTGAGGGCCAGAGAGCCATCAGTCTTGGCTCCTTCTAGTCAGGAGACTGTGTGTGAGAGGCTGACAGGTGTAGAGGGACCCTGAGGTACAGCCCCACCCCAGAGACTGGGTGTCAATTGGAGCCATGACCTGGCTGAGGGTCTCAGCAGGGAGTGGTCCTTGCTCTGGGCCAAGGACCCTTTGCACCCTTTATCAGGGTCGCTTGTGGCCGGGACATAAGAGAACTCGGATTACCCCCACACACCTTCCCCGCGCAGGCCGGACTCCCCCTGCAGCCCGAAGCCGCAGCATGCGTGGTCAGCAGAGCCAGATCTTCCCTCCACAAAGGCCGAGTCAAGACCCCGACCCCTGAGCGCGGATGCCTCTTCCCTCCGGGATCCCTCCAAAATGATCAGGGCTAAACACCCCTGTAAGACAGTTGGTCTCATTTTGTGGCTGTGAATTCAAAGGCTCCCAGCCCCATTCTACCCATCCTGCCTCCAGCTTAAGTTTTCAAAACTAATTCTCTCTGCATCAATCTGAAAAGACCCTCGCAACAAAAGCTCCACATCTGAGTGTATTTACCCAGCATGCAGCTGTGTCAATGGCCGGCACAAAGCAAGGCTTCCTGGTCAGCCCACAATGGGCTGCAGGTATCTGACAAACAGAGGGCCGCAGGCAGGGCCTCTCGCCAGCCAGCCAGCTCCTTCCAGGGGGCCGGCCGGAGCCCAGGGGTCAAGAGAAAAGGAGGGCGCCCCGCCCCCACCTCCCGCACACAAGTGGGGACTGAAAGATATGATCTGTAAGCCCATCAATTAGGGCTATTAAAAAGGTAATTAGCCCTCTTCCATGGAAACCAAGGACAGAGATGTGAAAGGGGGAAATTCATTTCCATGTGGTTACATTTTAATGCAACCCGAACTCTTCCTAATGAAGCGGAGGGTGTCCTTGGGAATGTCGCTGGGTCGCTCTTGATGCAAAGGTGGCCGCGAGTCAGCTCAAGAGCTCTCCTGTCAGCAAAGTATGATTTTTATTTTTTTGCAAAAAAAAAAAAAAAGTCTTCTTTCTGTCTGGATTTGTCTTTTAGAGACAAATGCAATAGTCCGATTTGGGAGGCTCAGGAGGAAGCGAGAGTCATTTCCTCTCCAGGTTCCTCTGCGGGACTGAATCGTGGCAGGCTCTGAAACCTGCTGGCTGTTCCACAGCGGGCGATCTGTCTTGGCTTCTGGCACGTGAGGAATCCAGGCGTTTCTGTGGCTTCTCTCTCTCCACACGTGTGGGTATGTTCACAACAAGGCCCAAGGGAGCAGATGAGTAAGAAGAGGGGACGGTTCAGAATGAAATGCGTGGGTCTCTGTCGAGACGGAACAAAAGCGGGAGATGCCGTGTGCAGCACCAGCCGGTTCACAGCGCGTGAACGCACGCTCGCATGGTGCGTGGACGCTGGCTGCAAGCCAAGCATAATGGTATTGTGGGTTTTTTTTTTTTTCCTTTTTGTGATACGGGGTACTGAACCTAGCACCTTCTTCACGCTGAGCTATATACCCAGCCTTTGTTTTTTTCTACTTCTTATTTTGAGGCAGGTTTGTCTAGGTCACTAAGTTGCCCAGCTAAGACTCGAACTTGGGACCCTCCTGCCTCAGACTCCCAGCCGGCTGAGATTACAGGTCTGTGTACCACCAACACACAGCTTCTAATTTCTTTCTTTTTTTTTTTTTTTTGAGACAGGGTCTTGCTTTGTAGTTCAGGCTGGCCCTGAGCTCACTATGGTGCCCAGGCAAGCTGCCGCGAACTCAGCAATCCTCCTGTCTCTGCCTCCCGAGTGCTGGGATTACAGGCGTGAGCCACCACGCCTGGCATTGTGGTATATGGTGTTGATGGCTGGTGGGCGTGTCTCCACGCCCAGCATTATATGTGGTTTCCGGGGATCGAACTCAGGACCTTGCACTTGCGAGGCAGGTGCCGGAACCACTGAGCTAAATCTCCGGCCCTAATTTCTTTTTTTTTTTAAAGTGAGCTGTGCACAGTGAGATGCACAGAGCTCGTCACATGCTGTAACCGCGCAGCACCTAACATATACAATATTGCCATCATCTCAGAAGCCCCTGCCCCGGGAGTCATGCTTCTGACAGTTATTACTATACATTAATGTTAATTAATTCCTGTTCTTGAGAATTGCACCCAAATGATATTGTTACCAGGGCCTGGGGTGCTGCAGGGCCCCCTAAGAGATTCCAGGTTCTTGTCCTAAGTAATTGCTTGAGGCAAGTTCTAAAGGTAGTGAGTTCTACCCTTTCTAAAGGTATGAAAGGCAGGAAAAGTAGTCTAACCTGCAGTGAGTGAGAGCCAGTGGGAGGTGGGAAAAGAAATTTATCGTGTAGGGTGAGATCAGACCTTTGAAAGAGCTCACAGTGCCACCAAGATGGGCAGCAGCCATCTTCTGTGAGCCCGCTCTGTCCCCCTTCCTTCCTTCCTTCCTTCCTTCCTTCCTTCCTTCCTTCCTTCCTTCCTTCCTTCCTTCCTTCCTTCCTTCCTTCCT
>PVIC010044960.1:0-14808 GCA_004025085.1 Thryonomys swinderianus
GGCTGGCCCTGAGCTCACTATGGTGCCCAGGTAAGCCGCCGCGAACTCAGCAATCCTCCTGTCTCTGCCTCCCGAGTGCTGGGATTACAGGCGTGAGCCACCACGCCCAGCATTATATGTGGTAACCGGGGATCGAACTCAGGTCCTTGCGCTTGCAAGGCAGGCACCGGAACCACTGAGCTAACCCTCCGGCCCAGAATGAGAGATTTTTGACAAATTTTACCCATCATCTGAAACTAAGGCTAAATTTTCCAATGTTTTCATCTAGATTCAGATTCACCCTTATAAAAACAGCACATCCTGAAACTCTTGAAAGGTGCAACATGATTTTGTCAAAGAAGTAATTTGACAAACTTTTTAACAGCAAAAAGATTGAAGTGCAGCATGAACTCTTAACAGTCTTACTGTCACTGAACTGTTGGTTCTCACAGTTCTTCGAAACACTTTATTGGCACAAGAGCTGATCTGTATTATCTCCAGAGGTCTATAGGAAAAGTTTTGGACGGTTCTGTATTAACCAGTGAGACGTCAGAAGGACAGCAGCTGTGGCATTCCCCAGAGTCAATGAGGTGTGGAGAGAAGATTCTCTGTTTTCTGCTTTGCTGGATAAGTACTTTGGGGTAGCAGTACCCATAGGTTGTTTAGTAAAACAGCTACTCACCACTACAAGCAGTATAGGGCATCTTGTTATTATTACAGGGATGGGTTGGGATGTAGGTTAGTGGTAGAATACTTGCCTAGCATGCCTGAGGCCCTGGTTCAAGACTGATATGTGATGCACTCTGAGTTCATAGTAATAGCAGAGTAGACTTGGTGCAGTGGGTGGCAGAAGATCTCAGAGGAGGCCATGTTGATTCCACTGTTTTGGGAGATGCACAAGCATTTTCTAGGTGCTAAAGAGCATTTCATGCAGAAGACCATCTTACTACAGCCATGACAATGGTCCTGAGACATAACAGTCATATTAGATAGCAATACCTTCTAATAAGGTATTGTGGAGTGATTGTATTTTCACTGGTGACCTTCACATGTTCCCTAACAGGGTCCCAATAATTAGTAAACAGTTTGAGTATTTACAACTCTTTGACCATATAATTTCCCGTATTATTCCAGTTTTACTTCTTAACTAAGATCAGTAATTTGCTTATAATTATATCTGAAGGATACTGAATTAAACCTCTTCTATTAGGCTGAATTTTTCTTTTTAATTATAATATGTACACATATGCAAGTGTCTAAGATCCTTTTAGTTAAAGTGATTTTAAAGGTATTGTACACCCATTTCTAGGAAGTAGTTGTTTCATGACTAACCATAGTTTCTATATAAAACACTTACTTTAACATTTAACTTCTTTAAATTTGCTTTTTTTTTTTTTTGCGGTACCAAGGATCAATTGCCTTCAATTTTTGATTATTAATCACTAAACTACTGTATAATTTCAAGTGCTAAAATAAATTTTATAATTTAATTTCTTTTGTGCTCTCATATACTAAAATTAATTGACAGCACATATACTAAAATTAATTGCATCTTCATTCTTTTGGAAAACTAACCTTAGTGATACATAGTCTATAACATATTTTTTCAGAGATTTGTTTGCTTTATACCTTTTCTTTGCATGCATTTTGTCAACACCCTCTGTATTTTTCCAAAGAAAATTCCTCCGTTTTTTTCCTGAATGAACATACAGTTGTGAGACCACATAAGCAGGCATTTTGGTGATTTAATTATTGGTTACAAGGTCAAGTTATGGAGATGTAACAGTAGATAGTAACATTTTTCCTAGGGCCTCTTCATCTGAACACCTTCAGGTAATTTATGGCTTGGATATTCATCCCTGATGGAGGAAGCTAAGTCAGGACACCAGGGCAGGTCGCAAAGCACTGTACTCTGTGCATAAACTTATGCCTTATAACCCTACAGGTGACTCAGGAGTGCTGCTTTGAGTAGGACTTCTCACTTGGGGGAATAAAATGGAAACACACCTCTTTCAGGGCTTGAGGATTTTTATATTTATCTCTTAGATCATGGTAATAGATAAATGGACACCAAAGATGCACCATATGTCTGATGTACCTGTCGTTTTTTTGTTTCTGTTTTTGAGACAGGGTCTCGCTTTGTAGTTTAGGCTGGCCCTGAGCTCACTGTGTAGCCCAGGCAAGCCTTGAACTCAGCAATCCTCCTGTCTCTGCCTCCCAAGTGCTGGGATTACAGGCGTGAGCCACCACACCTGGCACTGTGGTATGTGCTATTGATTGCTGGTGGGTGTGAGTCACCACATCCAGCATTGTATGTGGTTACCGGAGATTGAACTCAGGACCTTGTGCTTGCGAGGCAGGCGCCTGAACCACTGAGCTAAATCTCCAGCCCCTGTACCTGTGTTTTTTTATATAGCAACTTGCCATATTGTCACAGTTTGCTCACAGCATTTCTGCCTTGCGTATGAATTTATAACATTAACTTTTTTTATTCATAGTGCTGGGAATGGAACTCAAAAACTCACACATGCTGAGCATAATCTCTACCGCTGAGCCACACACACCAGTCCTTATTATTATTGTATTTTGAATTTACAGTATGGTTTTTGCTTGAGTATCTCTTTTTTTTTTTTTTTTGAGACAGGGTCTCACTTTGTAGTTCGGGCTGGCTCTGAGCTCACTATGGAGCCCAGGAAAGCCTTGAACTCAGCAATCCTCCTGTCTCTGCCTCCCGAGTGCTGGGATTACAGGCGTGAGCCACCACGCCTGGCTCTGTGGTATGTGGTATTGATTGCTGGTGGGTGTGAGTCTCCACGCCCAACTTTGTATGTGGTTACTGGGGATTGAACTCAGGACTTTGCGCTTGCAAGGCAGGTGCCAGAACCACTGAGCTAACCCTCCAGCCCTGCTTGAGTATCTCTTGACAGTAGTCCACACTGTGTGGCTCCTAGTGTGGCCCTGCATGAGCAGAGTAAACAGCTGTTTCCAGGGTGCTTCTGAAAAAGTCTCGTCCTTGCTGCCTCCTACAATTGAATTAGAATCTGTTTTTGAACAAGATGGGGTGGTGATTCATGTAAATATTTAAATTTGAGGACAGTGGTCTGAACTCAGTACTTCTATCTCATACTTCTTACTTATATTCTTCAATTCATTGTTTTTGATCTGCCAACCTTACAAAAAAAGGCTAATGACCTATTAATAGCTAAATGTGCATAGTACTTCTCAGCCTTTGTCATACATTTTTAGCATGTACTGTCTTGATGTTTAATCATTCTGTAGGTTCTGTTAGGAGTTGCACGCTGAAAAGTAGTTCTACCTGGTTTCACTCTAGAAACTTCTCTAGTGGTTATTGGCTTCTTACACATTTCTGGGCCAGAGAATACCTGGACAGCAGGTGTGTTAACAGGATGAGAAACCTCGTTGTCTTAAGAGGGCCTGGGCTTGTTATAACCTGGAGAAAAATACGTCAGAGACACAAGATGATGGTTCTTAAATATCTGCATGTTTCTAGAGGAAGAGCAATTTGATTTTCATTGTAGCTTTACAAAAGAAGAAGTAGAAGCAATAAATGAGTAGAAATTAGAGAAAGATTTTGCACTTCTATTAATCAAAAACAATTTGAATACTTCAGCAGTGAAGTATAGTTCTTCCAGCTTGATGTACCTTAAGGCACAGAGGATGCTGAAGACAAGGACTGCCAGGAGAACTCAAGAGCAGGGCTGAATGATTTAAACCTTTGCATAGTTCTAATCCTAACTGCTTTATTGTTGCAAAAAAAAAAAGAAAGAAATGTCATTGGGCACACTCAGACTATTTCTTTTCCTTTTGTGCCCCAATTACACATAAATTTTGTCTCCCATTCTTGGGTTTTAGGACCCTGCATGGTTTTATTCTGTGTGGGTGGGCAGGAGTCTTCTATGCATACCACTTTCCATTGTATGTCTAGTACCATTGTATATCCAGATATTTGTTCAGTATCTACCTGGTCATTTAGATCTAAGGAGACTATGGGGCAAGTATCTCCATGAAACAAGACTTAGAAGCACACCTAAATTTGGGCTGGGATTAAGTTCAGTGTTCCTCCACTTGCTAGGTCCTGAGTTCAATCCCTGGTTCCAAAAAAAAATGGAAAGAATTTTTAACATAGTTGTAGTTATGTTACATAGTCAGTTATTTTGTTACTGTAGTTTTGATGATGTTCTAGTGTATAAATTTTCCATAGAACTACAGATAAACATATTTGTGTTTTCTTGCCAACTCAAAATTTCATATTTTTTATTTGATTCCCTGTGCCTAGTTTTTAATTCCATAGATCTAGAAAAAAATTTACTTCGATTGATACTTGTTCATTTGGAGGTGAAGAAGTAAGATTTCAAATCATTGAAAATAGGTAACAAACCTCCAAAATGTATCTTGAACCTGTTTTAACCTTTCCATCATCCTGCTACTGTCCTAGCTCACCAGTTTCTTATACCTGCATGCCTCTAGTTGCCTCCTAACAAACTCTCCCGCTTCTGCCTTTGACCCTACTTCAAGGCTATGCCTCACCCATCAGCCTCTACCAGTCAGAGTCCCATAAGCTCATATGCAGAATGAGTCTAGGTTTGAGGGAGAAGAAACTTGAGATATCATGCTGATTTTAAATTATTAATTTGGAATGTGACTAAGACATCACCAGATTACACAGACTCGCCTTGAAATTATCTGGGTTAATGATTTACTGCCAAGAAAGGCAGATAATACAGGCCTTTATTAGAAATAATTGACAAATACCACATGCAGATTGAACTCTTTGTCATGTGTGTATGCCCTTTTCCTCTGTAGGTAGCAGATGGAAAGCACCAAGCCACAAGCAGCAAAATCTTGCAGACTGTCTACAGAAAAACTGAGGCACAGACAGGCAGTGGCAAGAGCCAGGCTCAGGAATAAAAGTTTATTTTCAATGTCAACCATATGAACAAGGTTTTGTGCTTTTCCTGGGCAGGATTAAAGGTGTGCTGGGAGTCAGGGTGTTTCCATCTGGCCAGCTCACAGAAGGGAGAGAAAGAACCATTCAAGGGAGCATTCCCAGGCAGCCGGAGGCAGAGCTGGCAGGGTTTTCACGTTACTCTGTGTGCCTCAACAAAACCTCCTTTCTAGTCACATCAGAGTTATTTCCGTATGAGAAAGTGTTTGTGTAGAGGGCAGAAAGCTGAAAATGTAGGGAAACACATTTTCCCCACAATTTGTGTATCGGTAAAAAGGATGATTATAATTATCCCATTTTCATTAATCTGATATAATAATAGGTAAAGTAGTCATCTATTTAACAAATTTAAAGGCCCTCTTCTAAATAGGATATGTGATAGATGCAGCTGCTCCAATTAAATTGCTCAAAAATAAAATATTTAATATCTACCAAGTGGACGCCAGCCTCTGCCCTGTCAGCATTCTGAACAGGAAGACTGGGTTCTATCCAAATACTGCTTACACTGGTCTTCATTATAAGAGCAATTTGTTTCCATTAACATGAAAATGAGTATTTGTTGACAACATTTCGAAAGAGCTTTATAATGGTGAGGGTGCTAAAGTAAGCAGCCTTTGCTTTGCTGCTGGACAAGTTGCATGGTTGCCAGATGGGCACTCTTACATCGGCCTCCAAATCAGCAGCTGCTGGCCTAGTGAAAATTAGAATTCTAAAGCCTGATGCCTGTGCCACACCCCAGACCAAGTCAATCAGAATTTCCGGGGTGAGGACTGAGTCTTTTCAAAGCTCTGAGGCAATTGCAGTGTGCAGCCAGGACTGTGAATCCTGCTGTGAGAGTGTACTAGGCCTTGCAGCCACACTCCATCCGGCCGGGACCCTGGGGATGGGTGGTGAGTGCCGTACAGGGAGTAATACTGGTGCACACTGGGGCATGTGGGTTCAAAGGCACAGCTCTCAGCAACTGGACTGTGATCTGGTAGGACCCAAATTGTAATGGCATGGACGGGGCCCCCCTTCCATCACAGTCGCAGGCTATCTGTGGGAGTCGATTTTTACTAAAGGGTCAGGAGCTTTCTTTCCCTGACCCCATACAACAGCAGGCTAACTGACTGCGGAGTCAGGTGAGGAAGGTGCAAAAGGGTACTCTTGTGCTGGAGATCCCAGGGAGCCAGTCAAAAGCCAAAGGCCTGGAGCTCATTGCGGAGTCCCGTGTGAGTCCGCATCAGGAATCCAGAGGGTCTGCGCTGCAAAGCAGGAGACTCTGTGCTGGAAGCCAGGAGAACAGACATCTAAGAGAAAGGCAGAGCCTGGACCTTCTCCATAGAAACAGAAGAAAGACGTGCTTCTTTTCTCCCTGTGTATTCCATTCAGGCTATATGCCCATTGGTTAGTGCCACCTACATCTAGGCTGGGTCTTCCCTCTTCAATAAGTCTGTTATCAGTGACACCCAGAACTATGTTAAGCCGATCTGCTAGGCATTTCATACTCAAGTTCATACAATAGTTAACTATCACATACATCTACAGATACTTCAGAATGATTTTAGGTTCACAGCAAAATAGATCAGATGGTATAGAGTTCCCTTTTGCTCTACACAGCCTCTCTGTGGTCACCATCCCTACCAGGGTGGAACTTGTTATATAACTGATAAACCTATTTCAACATTTTCATTACCACCCAAAGTTGACAGATTACATTAGGGTTTGCACTGGATGTTGTATATTGTGTTGGTTTAGACAAATGCATAACATCATATCCATGTATCTATAGTTATAGAATTATATAGAGTAGTTTCAGGGTCCAAAAAATACTCTGTGCTCTTCACATACATCTTTCTCTACTTGTTATGGTTTAGATCTAGAATGTTCTTTGGAAGTTTTGTGTTCAGAGGTGGGGGTTTGGGAGATGATTGGATCATGAGGGTGTTGTACTTAAAAGCAGATTAATCCATTGATGAGTTCATGTGCTCTTAGGAGGTGGGGCCTATTTGGAGGAATTGGACAATGGAGGCATGAGCTGCCCTGGGAGGGCATTTCTTGTCTTTGTCCTCTTCCTTCTCTCTACTTTGTGGATGCCAAGAGGTGGGTGTGTTTCCTCTGAGATCCATTTCTGACTAGGAGATAGCTGACTACAGACTGAAACCCTCAAACCGTGAGCCAAATTAAATCATTAGTCCTTTAAATTGTGAGTGTTGAATATTTTGAGCCAGAAACAATAATCCATTTAGTATTTCCATAATTTACCTTTTACAGAAGGTATTATAGTTGGAATCATACAATATGCAGCCTTTTCATAGTGGCTTCCTTTACTTAAAAGAATGTATTTAAGATTCCTCTGTGTCTTTTCATGACTTGGTAATTCCCTTTTTTCCTAAATGATAGTCTAATATCTGTATGCACCATAGTTTATTTATACATTTGCTTACTGAAGGATATCTTGCTTGCAATTGTCAGCAGAGCTGCTATCAACATCTATGTGGAGTTGAGGTTTTTTTCAACATAAGTTTTCAACTCATTTGAATAAATACCAAAGAATACAATAAGGATATGTTCAAGTTTGTGGGAAGCTGCCAAACTGTCTTCCAAAGTAACTGCATCATTCTGTATTCCCACCAGAAAGGAATGAGAGTTCCCATGACTCCCTATCCTCACCAACATTTCATGTTGTCAGTGTTCCAGATTTTGATCATTCTAATAAATGTGTAGTGGCGTCCTGTTATTTCAACTTGTAATTCCCTAATGGCAGGTGATACTGAGCATCTTTTCATGTACTTACTTGCCATCTTCTGTAAATCTTCTTTGCTGCCATCTCTGAGTATCTGCCCCATTTAAAAAATGTGGTTATTGCCAGGCGTGGTGGCTCACGCCTGTAATCCCAGCACTCGGGAGGCAGAGACAGGAGGATTGCTGAGTTCGAGGCTTGCCTGGGCTACATAGCGAGCTCAGGGCCACCCTGAACTACAAAGTGAGACCCTGCCTCAAAAAAAAAAAAAATGTGGCTATTTATTTTTGGATTTTAAGCTTTTTTTATAATTTTGGGCAACTGCCTTTGTAAGTACATATTTTGCAAATTTATTCTCCTAGTCAATGGCTTTTTTTGTTCTTCTAACACTGTCTCATGCAAAACAGAAGACAAATTTTAATGAAGCCCAGTTTATCTATTCTTTTATGGAGTGTCTCTTTGATATTGTGTCTAAAAAGTTATTTCCACATCCACATTCATGTAGACTTTCCTTTGTATTATGTTCTAGGAGTCTTATGAGTTTTCATTTTACATTTAAGTCTGTGGTTTATTTTAACTTAATTTTTGTGGAGGTTCTCTACATTCTACATTGCATGTGAAAGTCTCACTGTTGCAGTACCACTCATTGAAAAGACTAGTTTAAGATCATTTGAGAATATTTATCTATGTATATTTCTGAACTTGTTATTCCTTTTTTATCAATTTGTGTATTATTTCACTAATGCCATGCTGGCTTGGCTACTGCTACTTTCAGATAAATCAGGGAGTTAGGTAACATCAGTCTTCTTAGTTCTTCTCCTTCAATATTGTGGTTATTCTGGGTGTTTTACCTGTCTGTATAAACTTTAGAGTCAGTTACTTGGTATCTAGGAAAAAAGAACTTGTGGTGGGCCGGAGTGGTTCCAGTGCCTGCCTCGCAAGCGCAAGGTCCTGAGTTCGATCTCCGGTAACCACATACAATGCTGGGCGTGGTGACTCACACCCACCAGCAATGAGTACCACATACCACAGTGCTGGGCGTGTTGGCTCACACCTGTAGTCCCAGCACTCAGGAGGCAGAGGCAGGAGGATTGCTGAGTTTGAGGCTTGCCTGGGCTACATAGTGAGTTCAGGGCCACCCTGAACTACAAAGCGAGACCCTGTCTAAAAAAAAAAAAAAAAAAAGAAAATAGTTTGCATGTTAAAATGCTTTGTTGTTGTCATTGTTGTATTTATTTATTTATTTATTTATTTATTTTTGTGGTACCGGGGATCAAACTCAGGCCCTTGTGCATCCAAGTTGGTGCGGTACCACTTGAGCTAAACCCCCAGCTGCATTAAATTTATTTTATTTTTATTGGTACAGTGTATTTTTTTTGAAACAGACTCTTGCTATGTGGTTCAAGTTGGTCTTGAGTTCACTATGTATCCCAGGCTGGCCTTGAACTCATGGTGATCTAGTCTGATGTAAGTGTTTGATCCTGTTTAAGGTTTACTAAGCTAGGCATGATACATGGTAGGTTAAGTGCATTAAATGTATGTTTTACTTAAAATATTTTCAACGTCCAATGGGCTGATGGAGATGCAAGCTTATTGTAAGTTAAAGATCACCTGTATTTCCTTTTCTTACTGCATTAGTGAGAACTTGAGCATGACATTATAAGGGAATGATGAGAAAAGCCAACTTTTCCTTATCTTGATCTTAAGGGAAAGGTAGTTTCACTAAATATGAATATTAGGTACAAAGTCTCTGTAGATGTTTAAAAAGAGACTCTTAGCATTTGGTAAATCATGTGTGCATTATTCAGGCTTCCCCAGAGTAAGGTAGCAATTAGAAGAGATTGCAATTGGTACATTATTTATAGAGTAATTATTATTTTGCTCCTGTACCATATGGGTGTGTATGTATAATAACTGTATAGAAAAAAGCTTAGCAAGAAATAATCAAAATGCTTGGTGTCTCTAATGCATGGTGTTACCAATGCTTGGTGATAATTAAGAACATGTCATTTCATTATTTTTACTTCCATGATAATGAGAACTAGATATGCTATATTTTTGAGGCCATTAAATTATTTATTTCTCACCTGGATGTAGCATCATTATTTCACAGTTTAATTGGGATCACATTGCAAAGGTCATGTTGATAGTCTATGGCAATAGCCAGAGACCTTATTGATAGAAAAACAAGTATAATGAGTTGCAAGGAGAGTTACTGGAAGATCAAAATGAAGAAGTACACAGTGGCTCAGAAGTGAAAACTTTCCACTATTTAAATGTAACTCTCATTTTTAAGAAAAGCAAAAAAAATTTTCACAGAGTAACAGAATCCAAATAAATGGCTCCTTTGTTATTCAGTACTCAATTTCCTTTTTAGGAGTCTGGTTTGTTTCCAGTGATAGCCACAAAGGAACTATGTGGGATAGTTTAAGAAAATAATTTCTAAAATACTCCCTCTAAAAATAAGTTAATATAAAAACTTTGGAGAAATATCATCTGGTTAATAATGGGATTACAAATGGTGGAATTTCAGATTCTTTTGCCTTTTTAATTGTCTCTGTCTTGTCAAATAAATCACATTGGGCAAGACTTTGCTGGAGAGAATATAGTCTCTGATTGGCCACGTGTTTTAAGTCAGTTTCCAAAGACCATTTCCAGTTCTTAGTCCAGGACTCCAGGGACACATAGTCTGTGTTATAAAACCATCTTTAGCTGGCAGATGTCTAGAAGAAACTTGACCTTGGCATAGATATTTTCAGTAAGAGAGAGTAATAAGTAAATAACAGAAACCCAAGTGACAAAGAGAAGCTCTTGGAGGAAGATGTATGTTCCCAAAAAGAAAAACCAAGATTAAAGGAGAGGGTGGCAAAGAAAGCCCCCTATTTTATCCACTCTTCCACCCAGGGAAAATGACCAAAGCTGGCATGAAAAACACAGCCCAGTGAAAAAGCATTTTACTTAGGGAAGTGAAGGCTGGAGTTCAAAACATATTTGATTCAATCCTATACCATTTATAAAATGTCTCTCATTACCTTAGATTAGGACAAAGCAGCTCGTGTCTGAAGTCATTTGAAGAGCACACAGGCCTAAGTATTTCATCTTGTCAAAGCCCTGGGGCCAGTGTATTAGGGTCATAGCGCACACAAGGTTCTTACTGAGACTTTTTCACAGCTCCAGGTCTGCGGTGCCACTGCCCAGCGCAGGTGCTGCAGTGGTGTGGATGCTGTCTCATTGCTCAGCACCAGTCCTGACCACCTGCGTGTGAAGGGGGAACCTACTAGAAATGACAGGCAGGTCAGTAGATATAACGCAGTCATGGATGCGGGGCCTGATGGAAAGAAATCGGATATGTTTTCTGCTGGCCCTCCCTGTGCTTCTGCAGTTCTGGTAATGAGCTGCCTTTCCAACCTCACAATGACGACTACAGTGTTGGCTGTGTCCCCAATTAGGACTTCACTAGAAGATGCTGTCACCATAGATTTTGTCAAGACCCCAGAGAGTCTGTGGAGAAGAATGAAAGTCATATTCCCAGTTTCCTAGCTTCTGGTTCTCCAACAGGTGAAGCGCAGAAACCTGTCCATGACCCATGGTGAGCAGTGCCAGTGGTGCCACTTCAGTGTAAAGGTGCCTCCACAGTGCTGGCTAATAGTGCTCTCTAGTGATGGCTAATAGTTGGCGGGAGTGGGGGCGAGGGGGGAATGGGGCTCCTTGTTGTCAAACCATTGCGGTGGCGGAGATTGTTGTTACTCTCATTTGACAGATGGAGAAATGAGCTTAGGAGGTTCAGAGCCAGCGTCCCCAGTACTGTGACCTGCACCCCAGAAGTATGGACCTCGCTGGCGGCTCCCCTCCCAGCACAGTACAGCAGGGGCATTTGTAATGGATGCTCGCACTGCCCACCCATCCAGCACACTGATTCCCATTTCCCCACATTTCTAAGACTTCTTGAGATCCCATCAAATTGTCAAGAGCATCTCACTGACTAATCAGTTCTCTGATTAGTTCAAAACACCTGGTGTCTTAACATCAGCACATTGCAGTTTGCATTTGTTTATATATGATTGAGCTTTTTTCTTTTCTTTTTTTTTTTTTTTTTTTTTGAGACAGGGCCTCGCTTTGTAGTCCAGGCTGGCCCTGAGCTCACTATGTAGCCCAGGCAAGCCTCGAACTCAGCAATCTTCCTGCCTCTGCCTCCCAAGTACTGGGATTACAGGCATGAGCCACCATGCCCTGCAGATTGATCTCTTTACTACATCATTAGCTGAAAGCAGAAATGCTATGTGTGTGTGCATATATACATGTGTGTTTGTGCATGTGTGTGTATGTTTGGGCTGATTTTGTATCTCCAGGGCCTATCGTTAATAGAGATTTAATGAACGTGGGCTGAACTGGTGACAGAATAGTCTGATGTGTCAGAGGCAATGTGGCTGCTGGTTACTTCCAGTCTGACAGCAGATTGCTGCCAGTACAAGCATACAGAACACCTTAGGGATACTCACTGTCATTTTAGTTTGTTTTCTCTTTCTGTTTCTGATGGCTATTAGACAGAAACAAATGCTGAAAACTCAGGAGCTACATCGTTCTCTTTGAAGTGAGTTAATTTTGTGAATGACCATGGCAAATCTCAGTTTAGCTACTCCCTGCCTGAGTTGCTTTGTTGATGGTTTGTGGACTTACCTTTCAGGCTGAGTGCCCTTGGAGACTCTGGTTATTGGTTACAAGTCTGTATAGAGTTTTCCTGTCTCTCCTATTTCAGCAATGTGCATTAAAAATTATTTCTTTGGGCCAGAGATTTAGCTCTGTGGTTTGGGCACATGCCTAACAAGTGCAAGGTCCCTGGTTCAATCCCTGATCACCACATAGAACACCTGGCATGGTGACTCACACTCACCAGCAATCAGTACCACATACCACAAAGCCAGGCATTGTGGCTCACGCCTGCAATTGCAGCATTTGGAAAGCAGAAGCAGGAGGATTGTTGAGTTTGAGGCTTGCTTGCACTACGTAGTGAGCTCAGGGCCAGTCTGAACTCAATGAGAGACTCTGTCTCAAAAAAAAAAAAAAAAAAAAAAAAAAAAAAAGGAACCTGTCTCCTTACCATGCATTACCCTCTCTCCAATTTTTTTTTTTTTTTTTTTGAGACAGGAGCTCACTTTGTAGTTCAGGCTGGCCCTGAGCTCACCATGTAGCCCAGGCAAGCCTCAAACTCAGCAGTCTTCCTGCCTCTGCCTCCCAAATGCTGGGATTATAGGCATGAGTCACCACACCCAGTATTGTTGTCACCAGGGATCAAACCAGGGACCTTGCGCTTGGTAGGCAGGAGCCAGAACCACTGAGCTAAATCTCTGGCCCCAACTCTCCAATTGTTGTTGTTGTTTTTGTTGCGGTTACACTGCCAGGTACATCTGAACACAAATACCCAGGCTGTAGCTGTAACACACAAAGAAAAGGGAAAGAGACACAAGACAAGGGAGTTAGGGAGCTAGATAATGTGGGTATCCAAGTGACACACAAAGAAAGAGGAGGTCCTGTATGTTAGCATGTGGAAAAGCAATATTGCTCCTCCCAATAGGAAAAAAGATTTACTGAAAAGTTTCTAAAAAGCGATGGTACAATTTTATTTTACTCTCTGGAGGAAGACCAGCAGAGCAGGGTGATAAGCTTCTCTTCAGCCTGTGGGTACTAGAGCAATCTTTTGGGTAGGAGGAAACTTCTGTGTTACACATTATATAATGGCAGAACGCTGGAAGGGCCCTTCCTTCCCAGTTCCTGTGTACTGAAATATTCGGGGTCTCATGGCTCACCTCGAACCTGCTAACCCCTGCAGCACCTTCCCCGATGCCGCCCTCGGAATGGTTCATTCTGTGCTGGGCTCCCGTAGGCATTTACATGGGCTCCAGGGGACCTCGGACTTCTGCAGCCCACACATCCAGTGGGCTCCCAGGAAGACTGTAAGCTCCCTGAAGAGCCAGCACTAGTGCCTTTGCCTCCCTCCACAAGGTCTTGCATGAAATAGAAAATGAAAGTTTGGGGCCGGAGGGTTAGCTCAGTGGTTCCGGCGCCTGCCTCGAAAGCGCAAGGACCTGAGTTCGATCCCCGGTGACCACGTATAATGCTGGGCGTGGAGACACGCCCACCAATAATCAACACCGCATACCACAGTGCCGGACATGGTGGCTCACGCCTGTAATCCCAGCACTCGGGAGGCAGAGACAGGAGGATTGCTGAGTTCGCGGCGGCTTGCCTGGGCACCATAGTGAGCTCAGGGCCAGCTTGAACTACAAAGCGAGACCCTGTCTCCAAAAAGCAAAAAAAAAAAAAATGAAAGTTTGTTCAAATAAACAAGAGAGCACAATGGAATATTTCCCGGTCTGTGATGACTGGGTTCGCTGTCCTCGATTGTCCTCCATAGTGTGATAAGAAGCCACCAGAAGACCCTGAGGAGGGCACTTCCTCCGTTCCTGTCCTGTCTGCCTGGCAGGCTTCTCTCATGGGCTCCATGTGAGGCTCCTGCTGGGTCTTCTCCTCCTCACTTTATCTCCGTGTGACTGGTCTTTTATCTGTATCCAGGGCTCTTGTTTTAAGTGGCATTTCAATAATCATTAATCTGTCAAATTAAAATTAACACTAAGTTTTCTAGAGAGTAAATGAGTTCCTTAAGAGTGATAGATTTAATTTTGGCTAGAAGAAAGAAAACAGTTCCAGACTATTTCATTACAGTGCATAAAGGTCAGCCCCTGAGCCTGGCTAGAGCAGAAGGGCGATTTAACAATGAGTAGTTTTGAATCCTGTCCATCTCCTCTAATACAGCGTCATCATCAAGAAACCAGGTTTAAAACCCCTCAAAGTGAGTTGTTGAACTCAAATGGAATATCAATATGGATATCAAATGGAATAAGCTAGGGTTGAAATAATTATGCCAGAGTCCTATTTATACATGTATTGGTTGGTTTTCAAATGGTCTTAGAAGAAGAGAAAACTTGAACAAAGAGCAATGCCCGGGGTGTCTCAGTGTCGGCGGTTACTGACAGGTGTGGAGAGGGAGTGTGACGGTAAAAAGAAAGGAAAGCCACAGGGTTTCTCTTAGAGCGGTCTGTCCTTGAATCCTGACATACAGAGAAGGTTCCCATGTGTTGACACA
>PVIC010044961.1:0-14806 GCA_004025085.1 Thryonomys swinderianus
TTTTTTTTTTTTTTTTTTTTTTTTTTTTGAGACAGGGTATCGCTTTGTAGTTCAGGCTGGCTCTCAGTTCACTATGTAGCCCAGGCAAGCCTCGAACTCAGCAATCCTCCTGTCTCTGCCTCCTGAGTGCTGGGATTACAGGCGAGAGCCACCACGCCCAGCCTCTCTGGGATTTTTGATATCCTGTTTGCAAAGTGGTAATGTGTTCTAAGTCTTACATTGTAATTTCTCACTAATTTCTCTTTGTTGTCAATTTCTAATTTCAGTTTGCCATGTAGGAGAACATATTTTTTAGTGTTTCAGTCTGTTTTGTCTATTTAGGTTTTTTCCTCTGTCTTATTGTATGGTTTACACTGCAGAATTTCCAGTCCTATTTCTTTTGTAATGTTCTTATATTTGTTTTGTAATGTTCTTATCTTGTACATACATGTTTTAAATTTTCTACCTAGAATTTTTATTTGTCTCTAAAAGTTAAGTAACTCTGTGAGGTGATTGGTGTATTAATTGTCACTGTCATTTCATGAAACGTTTTTATGCTTTATATATGTGCCATTTCATGTAAATTATACTTGTTAACATTAGACAGATCTTTTTAATTGAGTTGTTTAAATCTCTAAATACTTTTTTGTTTCTTTGAGACATGGCCTTGCTTTGTAGTTCAGGCTGGCCCTGATCTCACTGTGTATTGCAGGCAAGCCTCAAAATCAGTAATCCCTCTTCTTCTGCCTACCAAATCCTGGGATTATAGGCGTGATCCACCATGCCTGGTTTCAAATACTATTTTTGAATTGTTAAACTTTCCTCTTAGTTTTATGAGATTTTTCTTGAAAGATTTGGCATTCTGTTGTTAGGATATATGAGTTTATCATTTTCATGTCCTTATCCGTTGACTGTACTGATTGTTTTCGTCCAGTAACATTTTCTAGTAACAAAGCAGTTTGTCAGATGTTAATATAGCCCTTTCCGTTTTTTTGTAGTTCATCTTTTATATGTATGTTTCCATTCCTTTACTTTGAGTATATTTGCCTCTTGAATCCAATGTGTCTCCTTTGATATCAACAGATATCAAAACATTGTGTCTTACTTTGTATCCAGTCTCACCATTCATTTCTTTCCATTGAATCTCTTAGTCCATTCACCTTTATATTGTTCTCAATGTTGCAAGATTTATGTCTACCAGTTTTTTTCTGACTCATGGCTAGTTTTGCCTCATGCTCCTCCTTCAGTTTCTTTATTACTGCATTTTGTTGCCATTTTTAATAATTCTTGCAGTGCTTTGAGGTTATTAGTTTATCCTCTGTGATTTACAGTACAGACAATAATTTATCATAATATACTTCACATTTAAACTAAATTATTTTAGACATCTATTCTGTATAGTATTATGGATGTCCCTCACTTTTGTATTTTTTATGTATATAATATTGAAATATGGCATATTAACAGTGCATTATATCTTGATATATATTTATGTACAAGTTTTACCAAAATGCATTGTTACATATATTTCTGTTTATTCTCATTTATTTATTTTTTGTTACCAGTGATTAAACTGGTAGCTTGCGAGGCAGCTACCATCCAAAACCACTGAGCTAAATCCCCAGCCCTTTAGATATATTTCGGTATATCGATTTATTTCTGCTGATTATAAGGAAGAGAATTACATGTTTGGTTTTTTAAATGAAACTTCCTAAATATTTTCTTTGCTTTTTTAACTGTGAGTTTGTGTTACTTTTTTGTTTGCAGTCCTGGATATTGATCCTAGGGCCTCTTGTATGTTATGAAAGCTCTTTACCATTGAGCTACTTTCTTACATCCTCTCCTTTTTTATTTCCTATTTTTGTTTTAAGACAAGGTCTTACTAGATTGCTTAGACTGTCCTGGAACTTATGATCTTCTGGCTTCAGCTTCTTGAGTACCTAAAATTAGTATTGTGTATCGCCATAATCAGCTTGAAATTCCTTACTTCAATATAGCTTTATGTATAATTCATTTTTCATGCCTTTATTGTCAAATATATTACATTTGTTATCATATGGCAATATCTCAGTTTTTAGGTATTCTTTTGTGTAGTTGTCTTTTGAATTGATTATAAGAAAGGAACATCAATATGTCTGTGTACTTAGGTTAATTATGACATATATAACTACTAGGTATATTTCCTTTTTCAGTACACTTTCTAGTTGCTCTTTGGTGTTACTCATTTTCTAATGATGCTGTTTGGTGTCTTATATCCTCATGAGGAACGTCCTTGATAAACTTATATTTTATGATATGTAACAGATTCTTGCAGTTTTTGTATCTGCAAATGTCTTACTTTTGCCTCATTGTGAGGATAACTGATGGATAAAGGGATTGTGATTGATGATTTTTTTTTCTTACGGGCTTTTGGCTGTGTTTCTCACTTCATTTTAGCAGTATTTCTCATGAAAATGAAATGATGCTATGCATAATCGCCAGTTGGTTATAATGATTCACTTGGAGTCTCCTGCTTTCGATGTTTTCTCTTCATTTTTAGCTTTCAGCTTTTTTACTGTGATGTCTCTTGATTAGAACTTTCTGCATTGATCATCCTTGGAGATTAATGAGCTGCTTGTATGTATAGTGTTTTTTGTTAACACATCAGGAATTTCTAGGTATTATTCCTTTGAGTACATTTTCTGTATTCCTCCTTTATATCTCCTTCTGTTGTACATGTTGGTGTTCTTGATAGTGTCACACATCTCTTGTGCTTCATTTCATGTTTCTTTTCTTTATCTTACATGATCCCTATTAGTTTATCTTCACATTTACACACAAGTGCAGATTTGCATGCACACAAATACACAGAAGGATGTTTCTTCTTGTTAGTTGATCCTGCACATCATTTTCTTGTCCAAAATTACTGGTCATTTCCCTTTGCTTCTCTTTTACAGCTCTTCCAGAGGATTTTGCTTATTCTACTTATTGTCTTCTTTACCATCTAAAAGAAATCCTATTTTCTGTTTAATTTTGATACAATCATAGATTTCTAAGATGAGAGGATTCTACTAACATAACCTTTCTTTCTAATTAAAGTTTACATTTGTTTTATACATTTGTTTCATGAGTCATTATCATACATTCCTTTTATTTTTTAAAAAATTATTGATTTGGGCTGGAGGGTTAGCTCAGTGTTTCCGGCGCCTGCCTTGCAAGCGCAAGGTCCTGAGTTTGATCCCTGGTAACCACATACAATGCTGGGCGTGGAGACTCATGCCCACCAACAATCAATACCACATACCACAGTGCTGGGCGTGGTGGCTCATGCCTGTCATCCCTGCATTTGGGAGGCAGAGACAGGAGGATTGCTGAGTTCGAGGTTTGCCTGGGCTACATAGTGAGCTCAGAGCCAGCCTCAACTACAAAGCAAGACCCTGTCTCAAAAAAAAAAAAAAAAAAAAAAATTATTGATTTTTTAAAAAAATTTTTGAAAATTTAACTTATATGACAACAAAATATTGTACATATTAATGGAGTACATTTTGGTATATGTATACACTGTGTAATGTTTAAATCATGTTAAGCATATTTATCTCCTCGATTGATTGTTTCATTATGGTGAAAACATTCAAAATTCTTCTGCTTTTTGAAATGTAAACAAAGTGTTCTTTAGTTCTACAGATATATTTATATCTGTTTTGAAGTCTTTTTCTGCTAGCACAACATGTGTTTTCCCACAAAGGCAGCCTCTGCCTTTTTACCCTGTATATGTGTTACACAGACCTTTTTTTTGTATGTTTCAGATTTTTCTGTTGTCTTGAAAAACTGTAGTAATATTAAGTGATATAAGGTACCAAATCTAGATGTTAATTTCCAGCTTTGTTGTTTGTTTAGCAAATTGACTAGTTTTATGATGTCTATTTCAATTGCAGTAAATGGGTTTTAATATCCTTACTCTGATATTTTCTGTTTTTGTTTTTTAGCCTGTGTTGCTAGGGATCCTCCTCTGGCCAGCATGAGTCACTTACTGGTCAAAGATTGTCCTGAAGCTACTGCAGCTAAAAGGTGTTACTGTTTACCTTTGAATGTATTTGGTGTCTTGGAGATTCCTTTCATGATTCTTGGCTCAGAGTTACATATTCAGCATTGAAAGAATCACCTATGGGGCCGGAGGGTTAGCTCAGTGGTTCCGGCGCCTGCCTCGCAAGCGCAAGGTCCTGAGTTCGATCCCCGGAAACCACATACAATGCTGGGTGTGGAGACTCACGCTCACCAGCAATCAACACCGCATACCACAATGCCGGACGTGGTGGCTCACGCCTGTAATCCCAGCTCTCGGGAGGCAGAGACAAGAGGATTGCTGACTTCGCGGCGGCTTGCCTGGGCACCATAGTGAGCTCAGGGCCAGCCTGAACTACAAAGCGAGACCCTGTCTCCAAAAAGCAAAAAAAAAAAAGAATCACCTATGATTTTATTTTTAAGCTTAGCTTTATAGGAGTTATGCTATCAGAAAAGCTTTGTTGTTCAACCTGTGTAAGCTTTCTGAGCCTTGCATGCTCTTTACACATGAATCTGTTGGAATTTAGGAAGGCTTTCAAGTTTCCCCAATATCCTCCTCTAATAGTTCTTAAATAGATGCAACCTGCTCAATATAAACGTTCTTCCAGACCCTCAAAAATAAGTGTGATGTCAGAAGAGCCCTTTTTGGCTGTTTTTTCCTCTGGTTCTCTGTGTTAAATTTCTGGGTGCTCTTCCATCTCTCTTGTTGCTACTGCTGTGGAGCTACCAGTCCTTTCTTAATAGCTCACCACTAATATCTCCATTATTTTTGAACCCCTTAGACATTAAATCTTCTGGTTCTGTTGCAAAGTCTCTATATTTGGGCAGAGCTGTCAAATACCAGTAGTTACATTGTTCATGTTCCTTTGGGTAAAGCCTCACCATTACTACATTTAGGGCAGGGGACAAAAAGCCCAGAGTGATACTTGTTCTGTGTGAGTACTTGTAGGGAGATATCTATCTATCTATCTATCTATCTATCTATCTATCTATCTATCTATCTATCTATCTATCTATCTATCTAATCTATCTATCTATCTATTTTTGCAGTCCTGGGTATTGAACTTGGGACCTGTGTTTGCCTGGCAAGCGCAGCACCACTGACCTACAGCCCTGGCCTTTTTCTGTTATGTTGTTTTGTTTGCAGTACTGGGTATTGAATTGGGACCTTGTAGGGAAAGATAGTAACACCTGTTCTTGACCTTCTTTCCTGTCAGTCAACGTCTCCCCAACAAGCCAGATGGGCAAGGAAATCACCAGGGTACAGGATTAACAGTCATTTGCTCCTGGCATGAAGCCCTTGCCCCACCAAGTGGGGACTGGGTAAAGTAAATGTACCTCAGTGTCCTTGCCTGTGCTGGCCTGAAATAGAGCTTCTTTAGTTGGGAGCTTGTAGAGGAGCTAGTGAATGAAAATGAAATAAGCACCCTGTCCTTTTGTAGTGAAATTGGAGCCTTACACTGGTTGCTTGGATGGGATAGAGTTACTATCTTTGTACTCTTTGTGCCATGGAGATTCTGCAACACAGCTGTAGGAACAGACTATGTGAGAACAGATCACAGCCAAAATGTCGACTCTTGATTCTTACTGCGAAATTTAGCAGACTTCATTGAAATGTTTTCTTATTTTCTGTACACTTTTAGACTTATATCTGGGACTGTAAGTGCTTAATATTCACCACTTAAATGATTGTCTCATAGGAATTGGTATCTACCCTCCCAGCTCCTCAAAGATCCATTTTTAAAATGCCTTCTTTAGCCGGGCGTGGTGGCTCATGCCTGTAATCCCAGCACTTGGGAGGCAGAGGCAGGAGGATTGCTGAGTTTGAGGCTTGCCTGGGCTACATAGTGAGCTCAGGGTCAGCCTGAATTACAAAGTGAGACCCTGTCTCAAAAAAAAAAAGCCTTCTTTATAGTTTATTTAGAGGAAAAACTTTTAAGTAGGCAACTTATGTTCTGGTAAAACAGTTATAGCTACTAATATGTTTACAGAAAGGATAATAATATCATTAGCACTTTCATAATGAGGTTTTCCCACTCCTTGGGATTACAGTTCAAGTAGATATAATTACGAACTTGATGGTATTCCTTCTATATAACAGGAAAACTCAGTCTAAAGTGTTAGAATTCGGGGTAGTAGTTGACTGTAGGGAAAGCCAAAGGTATAGTAATAAGAGTTAGTAAAAGCAATTTGCCACCTTTATTGTTTTGGATGTCTGGCAATTTTCATTCTCTATGTGAGTGTTTTTTATTTAGTTGAGTGTTTTTTATCTAGTTAACCACTTAGATATGATTATTTACTGTCCTTTCACTGTTCTGTGTTGGTATCATGTTTTAAGGTATTAATATATATATTCCACATAAATATAACATACATTGTCCAAAAAAAAGGAAATTACATCACTGAACTTTTGCTATGTCTTTGTGTGGTCATGGATTTATGTGCATGCATATGCATGTGCGTGTACGGGCTACCCAGGAAGGAGACAGGGTATAATTAGGAAAGGTTATCTATGAAGTCCCAAATACATTGCTAATATTCTCTTTCTAATGGACATACATCTCTTCAGTAATAGTCTCTATATTTCATGTATATGTCAAATATTTAGGTTCCTATTAAAATAAATTTTAAAAGGTAGGTTTTCTAAATTGGACTCCTCATACCCTTTGGTATCCAGCTTGTTTTTCAAATAGTAACATCTTTGTAGGATAGGTTCACATTTTGTTTTTTGTGTCTAGCATTCTGGTGCATGAATAATCTATCATAGGGATAGAGATCTGTGGGATCCAGGGGAAGGAAACATAACTAGGAGCTCTGGATTTAGGTTCTCGCCTCCTGTCAGTTGATGGCACACAGCGAAATAATATCTAGATAGAAGTGAGGCTTAGAGAAACTGAGCTTGGGCCTGATCCACGCAGATGACCCCAGGCCCCAGCTTGCCACACTTTTATTAAGCACCTCTCCAGTAACGAAATGCAACAAAGACTCAGAAGGCAAGGTAAACCACCGCAATGGAGCAGTTCCACCTTGAAGCATCACAACATGTGGGACCACCAGAGTCCTTGTTGTTATCCAAGGTGAAGGTAAGCTGAGTGGCCAAGTCATAGGCAGCCAGGAAGGGTGTTACAATTATTTGTCCCAAACAGGATTCTTTTGCAAAATAGTTAAGTCCAAAGTCTATCTGCAGGAAGGCCTGGTCAGTTTTGGCTTTCCAGTTATTTCTCCCAAACAGGATTGTTCCAACAGATCCATTCTGTTGTTGCCTCACATTTTATTTGTATCCTGTTTGAGACTACTTTATGCACACTGTGATGTATATATACATATATATATCTGTTGAAAATATGCACTCATTTTCTTTGAGGAGTACAACTGGGATTAGGGTTGTTGAATTATAAGGTACAAAGTATAAATTTGAATAGATATTTTAGTTTTTACCATCATTAAGGATCTGGATATGTGTTACTAAAATGAGTGTTTTTTTAATACCAGAAGACCCAAGAATATTCTTTATAAGTATAAAATTTGTTGAAAATTCCTGAAATTGTATGGACAGAGTACTCAGTATAGATAGTAAAGAAACTTAAATGGACAGAGTCCAGGGAAATACTTTTACTGTCCTAGACTAAATACTGGTTGTTAAACAAAGTGAGTTCTTTTCTACATAAGAAAGAAGGGACCAAGGTAACCTGGAATTGATATACTTCGTATAATGTAATTACAAGTAAATTTTGGTACTTTAATATCATTATATTGTATTTCTTTATTCACTTCTGCTAGCCAGTTGATTAATGTGGTCTTCGTATATCATTTTCTGCAATAGCCTTGGATTTGTAAAAGGATGATGTTATTGTTACCTGTCATTTGATTATTGGTACTAGGTGCCACCATTTGCAGAGGCAGTAAAAAGAAACTACTAACAGACACAGAAAGTATGTTTATTAACAGAAATATCATGAATGTTGGGTGTGGTGGCTCACATCTGTAATCCCAGCACTTGGGAGGCAGAGGCAGAGGATTGCTGAGTTTGTGATTTGCCTGGGCTACATAGCTCAGGGCCAGCCTGAACTACAAGTGAAGCCCCATCTCAAAAATAAAAAAGAATATCATGGTTTGTTTTCCTAGCAAATAAATATGACCAACTCTTGGCTTCAAAGAATACTTAGATTAACCCAGAAGCGGTTGTGTGATGAAATTCCACAGAGCTGGGGCTCAGAGCTACAGTGTTTCAGCTTTACTTATATGGGCACTCAAACAAAGTTATGAAGTCAGAGTGCCTAAGCTTGTGCACTACTGAGAGTAACACCATAAAGAAATGGGTATTGTTGAAGGGGAATGAAACCAGTTCATAATAAGGGTATTGTTTTCTGTGTGCTCCACTGTGTGGCTAGTGCCATGGAAAGAACTTAACGAAAGACTAAATTTTCAGAAACACTATTATATGAGTATTACATGTTTTAACAAGGATTTAAGAAGTATGTCACTTGACTGTGGAAAATCAGGGAGCTGTGAATTAGGTCTTAGTTCTTTGGTATTTTTGTTCTTTGTTTTTCCTGCAGTTCCTTTATATTGAGCTTTCTCTCCAGCCCCTTGTTTTTTCTTTTAATTTAGAGACAGTTTTTGTGAGCCACCAGTTTGCCTTGCTGGCCTCTATTTTGCAGTCCTTCTGCTTCATCCTCTAGGAGTGCTGCGATTACGTATATGTGCTGCCTTGCCTGACAGGCCTTGTCACTTTAAACTCCAATGTGCTCTCTTTATACTTTCATTGTAGAACCAGTTTACAAATGGATTTTTTTCTATGGTGAAAACATTACATTATATTTTACAAACCCTGATAATTTTATAAAATTTTTTTCTCCTTTCCCTTCTTTCTGTTTTTTCCTTCTTTTTTCTGTTTCTCCTTCCTCTTTTGTATTTACTATAGTCATAGTAATCAGTATATAAAATGGTGAATTATGTTGATTATTTACAAAATGAAGTTTGCCTATACAATCATTATTTTTAAATGTGCCCTTTTTACAGTTTTATTGTAGAGGCAATTCACAGATGACTTCTCATGTAAAAACATTTTAATAACTATAATATGACATAAAAATCCTTGGTTCGGGCCGGAGGGTTAGCTCAGTGGTTCCGGCGCCTGCCTCGCAAGCGCAAGGTCCTGAGTTCAATCCCCGGAAACCACATACAATGCTGGGCGTGGAGACTCACGCCCACCAGCAATCAACACCACATACCACAATGCCGGGCGTGGTGGCTCACGCCTGTAATCCCAGCACTCGGGAGGCAGGGACAGGAGGATTGCTGAGTTCGCGGTGGCTTGCCTGGGCACCATAGTGAGCTCGGGCCAGCCTGAACGACAAAGCGAGACCCTGTCTCCAAAAAAGCAAAAAAAAAAAAAAATCTTTGGTTCTCTCTGAGTTCATTGTCATGAGAATTAATCAGACCAAGAGAGAAGTTAAAAGCTAAAATGGGTAAAGAAGTCTATTTGGAAAAAAAGTACTTCACTTTAAGTTTGAAGAAAGGAAACCATGAAAAATAATATGAAGCAGAATTTCTAAGACTAATCTCTTTTTAAAATCAAATATATCAAAATTACATATACATGATATATATTTACATATAGTAATATATTATGTGGTAGCATACATATAATGTTATGTGTTTGTGTATAAATGTGTATGTGTACATGTGTAGAGTTATCCAGTAGTAATTTTGGAAATAAATGAAAACAGTGATAATGAAAAAGAAATGCCCTAAGCATTATCTAAAAATAATTCAAAATGCTACTGTGTAACTGCTGCAATTGGCATATATTAAATAGATTACATTTTGTAGATGAAATGATTATATTAGGTAGAATACTGTAATTTTTTATTGTTTAAAATACAATTTTATAACTGGTGGCAATGACTACAAAGCACCTTATAATTTCCTGTGTTCTTATTTGTTCTGTACCTAATATCTCATTTGTAGGATATCTGCTTATTTTCAGGTATTGTCTTTCTCAATTTGGTGGGAGAGAGAAAAGTAAACAGTATAAGCAGAGTAGGAAATGATCAAGTAGTCAGAAAAGGGTACAGGGGCCAGATTTAGCCCAGTGGTTCTGGTCACCGCCTAGCAAGCGCAAGGTCCCTGGGTTCAATCCCTGGTAACCACATACAATACTGGGCGTGATGACTCATGCCCACCAGCAGTCAGTGCTACATACCACAGTGCAGGGCGTGGTGGCTCAGGCCTGTAATCCCAGCACTCTGGGAGGCAGAGGCAGGAGGATTGCAGTGAGTTCCAGGCTTGCCTGGACTACATAGTGAGCTCAGGGCCAGCCTGAACTATAAAGCGAGACCCTGCCTCAAAAAAAGAAAAAGGGTACAAATGCTTTGAAAGAGTACTTGAGGGTCTGTGGTATGTTCCTGATATGTAACAGTATCACAAAGTTGAAATAATACACTTGGGGGAATATGTGTCATGATTCATTAGGGTGCCAAGAAGAAAAGCCATAAAAAATGTTCTTTAAAATAATGAGATTAGAGACTAAAGATTTAGCCTCATGGTTCCAGTGCCTTCCTTGCAAGCCTAAGGTGCTGAGTTCAATCCCTGATAACAAAAATAGAGTCTCATACTAAAATAATGAGATTAAAAAAATAGAATACTTTGAAATTTAAAATCATGTTTTCTCACTGACATCCAGTTAAGCCTTTTAAAGTTACAATTCTGAGTATTCCATATAATTTTTCATATTTTCCTTTAATGCATAAGATGTTCATGTAAATTTTATGTACTAAATTGCTTTGGGTTCAGTTGTTGAAATTAATATACAGTAATAATAATGCATATTTTAGAATAAAGTTACAATTTAATTAATTAATTAATTAATTATTATTTTTTGAGACAGGGTCTCGCTTTGTAGTTCAGGCTGGCTCTGAGCTCACTATGTAACCTAGGCAAGCTTCGAACTCAGCAATCCTCCTGTCTCTGTCTCTTGAGTGGTGGGATTACAAGCGTGAGCCACCACGCCCGGTTTAATTGAATTATTTTTAATTGCCTAAATATTGTTCTCTGTTTTAGGCTGAATCTAACAGACCTTTTGTCTTAGTTTTCTTATTACTGAGACAAAATATCCAATATTCAAAGTTAAAGGAGGAAAGGTTTATTATAGGTCACAGTTTATAGAAGTTTCAGTTTATAGGTGACTGGCTATAAGACAAGGTGATTGAGGTCCATCAGAGAGAAGAAATAGTTCATAGTAGGCAAAAGTCAGCAAAGCAGTGAAGTAGCAAGTGACAAGTCAGCAAAGTAGCCCTCTTTCTATCCTCTGTATTTTATCCAGGCTGCCCACCCTTCAGACAGGTATCACTCTTTTCCAGGGAGGATGTTTCCATTATCAACTCCCAGAACTATGCCAAACCAGTCAGTGAACCATTCAATAATCACACACTCCTTATTCCAACAATACACGCTTAATCTCAGCATCACACACTCTAGATCCAGCAACCTCTGAAAGGCCTCACCTATGACTGGATGAGGCTTTAGGAAGATACCTTGATACAAGTCATAATACCTCTGTAAGCCAGAGTGACAGACATCTTACTAAGAAATGGTTTGTAAGTAGTAAAGTCAATCATCAAAGATAATATTATAGCTTACTATTCACACCTAAAAATGTTTTGTATAGAAATATATAGATGGGCCGGAGGATTAGCTCAGTGGTTCCGGTGCTTGCCTTGTAAGCGCAAGGTCCTGAGTTCTATCCCCGGTAATCACATATAATGCTGGGCGTGGAGACATGCCCACCAACAATCAACACTGCATACCACAATGCTGGATGTGGTGGCTCATGCCTGTCATCCCAGCACTCGGGAGGGCAGAAACAGGAGGATTGCTGAGTTGGCGGCAGCTTGCCTGGGCACCATAGTGAGCTCAGGGCCAGCCTGAACGACAAAGCGAGACCCTGTCTCAAAAAGCAAAAAAAAAAAAAAAAAAAAAAAAAGAAATATATATATGATGAGATATACATATATGTATGAGAAAAAGCTATAGCAGAAATTTGGAAAAGTTCTTCATAGGCACTCTTGCTTCCTTATCTTCTATCTCTACTCATTTCTTCTCACTGACTTTTTGAATTCAGTGTCTAAAAACACTCAGTTTCATGTAAACAAATACAAAAATAGTCACTTGGGAGGCAGAGGCAGGAGAATTGCTGAGTTGGAGGCTTGCCTGGGCTACATAGTGACCTCAGGGCCAGCCTGAAATACAAAGCAAGACCCTGTCTCCCCCCAAAAATATATAAATACATGGGCGTGCACACACGCACACACACACACACACACCACACATGTGCAATCTCAAACACCAAGTTTACTCAAACAGCAGTTTTCTGTACTAATAAGTGTCTGGAAGCAGATAGCCAACCACTTTGAACATTTCCTGTAATTATAGAGGCCAGAGAGAACTTGTATTAATTTCATGGTATCTCAATAATAATTAAGATACTTACGCAATTTTTTTTCATGAAGTGTGTATTCATTTTTTTTTGCAGATTCCTCTTCTTCCATCTCCTCCCCTCATCCTTCTTTTTTTTTTCTTTTTTTTTGAGACAGGGTCTCACTTTGTAGTTCAGGCCGGCCCTGAGCTCACTATGTAGCCCAGGCAAGCCTTGAACTCAGCAATCCTCCTGCCTCTGCCTCCCAAGTGCTGTGATTACAGGCATGAGCCACCACAGCCAGGCACTGTGGTATGTGGTATTGATTGCTGGTGGGCGTGAGTCACCACACCCAGCATTGTATGTGGTTACCGGGATCGAACTCAGGAGTTTGTGCTTGTGAGGCAGGCACCAGAACCACTGAGCTAAATCTCTGGCCCTTATCCTTCTTTATATATGAATACACACACACACACATGCTTTCCTCTTGGTTGGTGCCAAGTAAACTGGAGCTTCTCTTCCTATCATAACTTTATAACTTGTATTCCATTTCTGATGGCATTGGGTCTGTTTTTTTCTTAGTGAACTGGCATGTATACATGACACTCAGGACTTCAAACATTGATCCTGCTATGGGACTTCTTAGCTGTGAGCTCACGTTCTCCAACTTTGCCCCTATTTAATGCCAGGGAAAGAAGGTGCCATTTGCTGCGAGCCAGATCAAAAACATTATGACTAGAAGGCTGTCTTGCTTCCTTTACTATAGCTACTTAACTGTCCTTCATGTATAATACACACACACACACACACACACACACACACACGTTTCCCATATACATATGCTCTTTATATTTTCCCATAAACATATTACATATTATATATAATATATAAATCTAGTGTTGACAGTATACGTTTTTAACTTCTATTAAAGTTGCCCACCAAAACTCCACCCATCCCACCCAACCAACCATATGTACACATACTCAAAGACTAGTTGGTTTCATGTTTTCTCTGATAAGTGCCAATATTTACAAATCATCATACTTATAAAACTCCATGAGTAATTATAGACTCATCTCTGTACCTTGTGATTTTATTCTCTATAACTAGCATTGAAATTCTTGGAATTCTGCCCTCTAATTGTATTGTGTTATATCTTTGTTTCTGCATTCTTACTTTCACTGCCTCAGATTCTGAGGTCACAAACTTCTCTTATTCAGGCACTCGTCCAGTCTAGCGTCCCGGAGTTGTCCTGCTCCCATGGAGGCACAGAAATTGCTCCGTGCTGACCCAGAATCTGTTCTTTCAGAGTAGCTTGGCAGTCCTCAGTGTTCATGCCTCGCCCACTTCCTTTTGATCCCAATTCTGACACATACCGTACTGGGTTGGCTGGAGGCTCAGAACAGACAAGCTTGTGTCCCACAAAGCGGAAGGAGGGCATGCGACGCTTTTCTGAGATGCCCTACGGGGTGATATTCATGGAAGTCCTTGGCTGGCATTTGATCCAAGTGAGCTGACATGTCCATTCTCAGATGGCAAAAGCTGCCAAAGCTGTGTGAGCATGGAATGTGGAAGGAATATGTCACACTGGGGTGATTTTTTGGTAATGGGCTGTCGGGTCTCTTCTTACTCAGCCAGGAGTGTGTCAGCCACCACACAGCCAGTCATTCTGTCCTAGAGTTGTAGTCTACCAGGCAGGTACAGAAGTCGCTGGCACTGACCCGGAATCTCTTCTTTCTAAGAAGCTAGACAGGTTTCACGGGCCATGCCTAGCTCCCTGTCATTTACCCACACATCATTTCGATTCCCTACCTCATATGCTTGAGGTGGATATCTGCTCATGTTATGACTGCCAAAAGGGTACTTAGGGAATGAGACGATTGTCCCTGCTGCCCTTCTCGGCGATGCTCTTCCCGGCATTTGCTTGTGTTTGATCTGAGTGAGCTGACAGATATTGTCTCAGATGCACAACCCTGCAGAATCCATGTAAGCGCAGAAAGTGCAAGCAGTATGTCACATGGGGGTGAATTTTCTGGAAGTGCCTGACTTGGGCGATTCTCACTTTGGTGGTCGTGGGATAGGCAACCCACGCTGAGTCACAGGGTCCCATAGTCGTTCTGGTCACTGGGAAGCAAACAAGTTGCTCAGCACTGAACGTGAAACTCTTCTTCCAGAGTGTCTGGAAATGTCTGAGAGGGCAAGCCTAGCACGCTCTCATTCACCATACCCTCTTGCAGATGCACTCACTCAACAGTTGACTTGAGAAGACCTAGCCAGGTTGTGACAGCCGAGAGGGAACTGAGGGAATGGGACCATTGTCCCAGAGGCCCTACTGGGAGATTTCCTTGCACATCATTGGTTCTCTCT
>PVIC010044962.1:0-14805 GCA_004025085.1 Thryonomys swinderianus
GATAAGCAGAATAAGAGAGAGGAAGGGGCTGAGGCCCCAACACATATGCTTTATGGTCACATTCCTTATGATTTCTTTCCTCCAACAAGGTTCCATCTCCCCATAGCATGACCACCCATCAACACAAGAGCTTTTGGAAGACGTTCCAGATCCAAACTAGAACATACTCAGAGGATATATGGTTCTTTCTGTTTCGTTGTCTTATGTTCTATTCCTGGCTGTGTACTGATCTCAAGGTCTCTTCTAATTCAAGAATTCTAGGAAAATATTGGTATAAATGTGTTCTCTAATGGGCTTAAAACTATAAAAAGGTCAATTATATGTTAGCCAACTTCTGATGCCAGTACTGACATCAGTGTTGAGACTGCTTGCTAATTTAATCACTCTAAGACATGGTCCCTACCCAACCAATTAATTTCTATATACGCTGTATTTGTCCTTTCCTATTTTTTCTAAGCTCTAGAGTATTAAATGGTCCCAGGATTTCCATTATGCAACTTTGATGTAGTCACTCCAGATTAAGTGGTACCATTAAATTCAACCTTTTGACATTTAGAGTTAAAGCCCTCCAGGGAAATGCACTACTTTTTAGGCCAAGATAGGGTTATAAGGTATCAGTGACAAGTACTCTACATCTGTTCACTAATTCATTCCCGACAGTTTCTTAACATACCTTCAAGTCTGATTTTAGGCTTTAGGTTCTTTAACAATTAAATCATTCTCCGAATACTGGCTCACTTATTTCAAATCAATCAATGTAAACAAATCAGAGCCCAACTAAGTTGAATAAGAGATGGCAAAGTCTAACTTGCATCACTGCATCTAATGCTGACTACAAATGCTTTCCAAAAAAATCTTTTAAAAAAAGTATCATTAGTTTGTTAAAATCATGGTGAGAACACAGAATTCCTTTCTGGCATATTAAAATTAGATTCTCTGGTAGATTCTCCTTGTCAAAGTTCACCCTACTGGAAATGTCTTCAAAATATCAAAAGGATGGTAAGACTAGAAGTCACTCACCAATAATTTAAAAAAATATAATCTAACCACTGAGTAATGTTTAAATATCCATGCAATTTTTCTCAAGCTTTCATGTCATAATCATCATTCAGTGACCTTATTTTATGCTTCAGAATGTAATTATTAGGAAGCATATGGGCTGTTTTGGGTAATATTCTAGATTAGAGTTTTAAAAACTAAAAACACTAAGGAAGGCACATATTCTTAAAATGACAGCTTACATTAATGCATCTGAGAGGAATATTCTTCCCATTTTCCTTTCACTGCATGTCTGTGTGCTCATGATCTATTTATTCCATACTCAGACCAGCGAGCGCGGCACAGCTACTGTGAGCTGCATCTTCCTGTGCTTTGTAACTCATGAAACAGCACCCACATACAGGAGTTGTCCAAGAACTACTCACCGCATAAACAAAACCTCAATAGTCAAAGATAACAGACAAAAAAATGGACACCTTTTCAGATCAAAATGTTTCTAATAATCAGAAAAAATCCAAGGAATGAGAATGATTCCTGATTAGCAGAAGTACTGGGCAAAAGGTTACAATGATGGTATTCTACGAATAATTTATTTATATGATCTTGCCTCCTTTGTTTACAATAAGGGCTCTTTCTGAATAGAAGGCACATGTATTTTGTACTCCCTCACTCTTTTACAGATTCATGACAAAACTAAGTTCAAATTCCATGCTAAAAGCATCAAGTTCCATGTATTTGTTTTTTTTTGTTTGTTTTGTTTTGTTTTGAGACAGGGTCTCACTTTGTAGCTCAGACTGACCCTGAGCTCACTATGTAGCCCAGGCAAACCTCGAACTCAGCAATCCTCCTGTCTCTGCCTCCCGAGTGCTGGGATTACAGGCCTTAGCCACCACGCCCGGCAAGTTCCATGTATTTTTATCTTTCTTTTATCCAAATCTGATCTTTTCATAGTACATTTTTTCTCTTGAAAGATAAATCTTAAATCACTTTAAAACATCTATAGAATATTCTAGAGGTTATATAATCCATGACAATTAAAAGAAATTATATACAAGAAGATAGGTTTATGACAATATGAAGCACCTAGTAAATGTAAGCTGACAAACCATTTGATATGGAAAACAGACCTAGCTGGGCATAATGGCCTATGCTTAATCTCAGTACTAGGGAGGCAGAGGCAGGAGGATCTTCACAAATCCAAGTCCAAGTGAGTTGGACTATATAGTGAGTTCAAGACTACCCTGAAATACATAGTGAGACCTTGAACTCAAAAAAGAGCAATAACAAATGTGATGGTAATAAAAAAAAAAAGGGAAACAAAGCTTATGTATTTAGGGGGTGGGGGGTTAGGGATTAGGTAGGGGAGTAGGAAAAAAATGAGAATCACATCGTGTCATATACTGACACAAATTCCAAAAATTGAGTGTGATCATGATGTGTAAATACAATGTACCAATAAAGATAAAATTAAACAACAACAACAAAAAAAACAGCAATAACAACAACCAAAAATAGATCCCCTTTTTTTGTTTTTTATAGCAAAAGGCTTTTTTTCTCTATGGTTATACTACTATAACATCTAAAATATTTTTCACACTAAAATATAGATAAGTGTTATTTGTGGCATGGTATATTCTGTATCTGTATGTGTGTGCTTGTATACATATGTATGTAATGTGTTCTAAATTAAATCATGGTTAGAGCAATCTTGGTCTTATTAAATCAGTAATAATACATAACTTGAAAAGGATCCTAAAAGGAACCTAAAGAACTTTTTTCACAAATAACAAATCACAGAGAGAACATTCTTTCTCTCCCCCTCTCCTCACACACGTGTGTACAGCATGTATGAGAAGACTCCTATTTGTGGACAAAGCAGATTAGTAACAACAGTCCGGCAATCCTGTTCTCGGCTTCAGCTAGACACTGAGTACAAGCACAACTCTCAGCTCAAAAGATGTCAGACCCTCATTCACAGCGTTCTGACTGGATTCTCTTTGAACATGTGTCCTTTCAAGTGAAATTAATCAATCTCTCTATCACTCTCACTGCATCTGGAGCCATAATCATTACCCAACTGCTGAGAAAGAAATGAAACCACTAATCGCACAAGGAGTTGAGGTTAGTGTTCAAAGCAGGAAAGTTTTTATTAAGTTGTAATCTGAAAAGTGATTTTTCATGACTAGCCACATAAGACATGCTAGGAAGAGGAGACTGAATCATTATAACTGCCAGCCAAGTATCCACAGCAATTATCAACAAGCAAACAACTACAGAACTTATACTTCACTTAAGTCATTCAATGATTGAAATTTACAATCAGCTTCTAATGTGCAACATGCAAAACTCTGAATTACTCTCTAAATTTACCATAAATGCTAGTGTCAAACACATAAAATAATTGCCTAGCAATTTATATTCCATAAATTTGCCCACCACCAATCTTAGGAATACTACTTAAAACTACTAAAAAAGACCCAGTGAAAGACAATGAATAAAATTCTCACTCCTAAGTTTTGTTCTTTGTTTTTATTGAGCTTTATGTTGTTTGTTTTTGGCTGGTTTGTTGTTTGTTTGGTTGGTTGATTGGTTGGTTGGTTAGTTTGCTGGTTTTTGAGACAGGTTCTCACTACATAGCTCAGACTGGCCTTAAACTCACTATGTAGCCCAGGCTAGCAACCTCCTGAGTGTGAGGACCTCATTTGTAACTTTTGGACTCCAACTTTAAGCTACTACTTGGAAAGCTACGTATATGACAGCTATGCTTCACTTTATGGGATAAAATACATTTATTTTAACTAAAGTAGATTGTTTTGTGTTTACCCTATAAAGCTGGACATGTTGTCCCAGGAAATAAGTTATAATGTAAAACACAGTTTTAAAATCACATTTAAGAAAGTTTATAGTTGAACAATAAACAGCAGTTGCTTGATTTTTTTCAATATGCATATTATTTAATAACATAAAACAAACTTTAAAATAAAAGGACAACTAACTCTGAAGGGCCTACAGTTTCAAAATATCATACATAGCCTATAGGACTGATCTTTAAATTTTTTTTTTTTTTTTTTGAGACAGGGTCTCACTTTGTAGTTCAGGCTGGCAGTGAGCTCACTATGTAGCCCAGGCAACCTGGAACACAGCAAGCCTTCTGTCTCTGCCTCCCGAGTGCTGGGATTACAGGCGTGAGCCACCACGCCCCGCACTGTGGTATGTGGTATTGATTGCTGGTGGGTGTGAGTCTCCACGCCCAGCATTGTATATGGTTTCCAGGGATCAAACTCAGGACCTTGCCCTTGTGAGGCAGGCACCAGAACCACTGAGCTAACCCTCCGGCCTGATCTTTAAAATTTTTAAGAAACAGAAAAATAATACAATACCTCTTCTCTATTTAAACCAAGTACTCTCAATAGGATGCAAGCTAAAAGTTACTGACCAGGTTCTTCTATCTCTTATTAGTTTACTACTAAGTATATTTTATTTCATAAGGTTAATTATACTTTAAGGTATATTCATTATTTGAAACAGAGCTGATAGTTCAGGAGCAAATCTTATATTGAAGAGCTCAATTGTAGAAACAGCTCAAAATATGCCAACTTATGAATGAAAATGAAGCACCATATCCATAAAGTGGAATAGTATACAGCAATGAGAAGAAATGAAATTTGATACATAATCTAATATGAGTTGAATCTCAAAAGCATTATGAGAAGTGAAAGATAGCAAACACAAAAGAAAACTATTGAATGTTTCTACTTATATGAAATATCCAGAGAAGTTAAAAGGAAAGTCAGAATGTAGATGAGTGATAACCTAGGCCTGAGGGTGGTAATAAGGATCAATTGTAAATGGACATGCAAAAATTTCTGGGGATAATAAAAATGATCAAATCTTAAATTGTGATAATGGTTGGGTAACTTAGCAAATGTACTAAAAACCATTTAAAGTGAGTTATTATTTTACTTTGATATGTTAGATGTTACATAAATTATACTTCAATAAATGTTGTATTTTTATTTTATCTTCTTAAAAATTGTTTTCCCATATATCCTACACAGGTATAAATTTGCAATGATAAACGTGATCATAATGCATACCTTAGACTGACCAATAAATTCAATAAAGAAAAATAAGTAAATTGCATATAAATTATAACTGCTGCAATTGAATGAATGCTGAATAAATCAAAACTATTATATAAATTATACTTCAATAAAGTTCTTTTTTATTGGTACATTATATATACACATCACAATTACACTTCACATTGAGAATTTGTACCAGTATATGATACAACTTAATTCTCATTTTCCCTTTCTGCTACCCATTCTAACAACCTCCACTCCTATATACATAAACTCTTTTTAACCATCAATTTTTTTCCTCACTATTTACCCCTAAACCGCATTTCCTTTTGAATATTTACTATTTCACAATATCAATCATGCATTACAGAACGCATTTACAACTTCAGTTTCTCATACCTGAGAAAAGATACAATATTTACACATCTGTGACCTATTTATTTCACTTAAGAGTATGTCCTAAAGGTGCATCCATTTAAGTATAAATGACTCAATCTCATCATTCTTTATGGCAGAATAATACTCCATCTTATAGAAAAACACATCGTCTTTATCCAGTCTAGAATTGATGGGCATTTGGGTTGTTTCCAAGATTTAGCTATCACAAACTGAGCTGCTATAAACACAGGTGTACATGTGTCACTGTGATATGAATCTTGTAATTCTTTTGTGTATATCCCCAGCAGGGGAATAGCAGGGTCAAATGGAACCTCTACTCCTAGTTTTTTGAGGAATCTCTGCACTAATCTCCATAATGGTTGTAACAGTCTACATTCCCACCAACAGTAGAGAAGGGTTCCTTTTTCTCCACAACCTCACCAGCATTTCTTGCTGGTTAATTCTGAGACAGCAGCCATTCTTTGTGGAGTGAGATGAAATTTCAGTGTTGTTTTCATGTGCATCTCTCAAATGGCCAGTGACATTGAGCATTTCTTCATATATTTCTTAGCTGCTTTTATATCTTCCTCTGAAAAGTGTCTGGTTTTTCAGATATCCATTTTTAAATTGGGTCTTTAAATTTGGGGGGGGCTGATTTTTTTAAGCCCTTTATATATTCTAGATAGTAGCCCTGTGTCTGAGGAACTACTGATAAAGATTTTTTCCCACATTGTTGGTTGCCTTTTTGCTCTGCTGGTGGTTTCTTTTGTTGTGCTGAAGCTTTTTAGTAAGATGAGATCCCATTTGTTGATTCCAAAGATTGAAGCTAAATCCATCTCTTTCACCGAGTACTAAACCAAAATCAAAGTGGATTAGAGACCTAAATATTAAAACAGAAACTCTAAACCTGCTACAAAATAGGTTAGGTAAAACTCTTGGAGACATTGGCTTAGGGAAAGACTTTATGATCAATAAAGTTCTTTTTAAAAACAGCCAACCTTTTAGTACTACTATTGTAATTGTAAAATGCTGCGAAACAGATGCTTCCATTTAGCATAAAACATATGTGCATGTGGGTCATCAACCACCCCAAAATGGCCACCTGTCAGCATCAATTTTAGGAAATGTAAAAGGTGGGGTTTTGTTTGTTTGTTTGCTTTGGTTTGGATTCATGAGATTCACTATGAAGAATGACAATACCATAAGCAACTACAAATTCAATTTCAAAAGAGACAATCCTAAAACTTTTTTGTAGTGAAAGGATACTACAATAGCTTTAAATAATTATATAATATCCATGCTACTGAAAAGCTAGTTTCTCAATGCAAAAACCTTGTGAATCTTGCACTGGGAACAACATCCTAGTTCTAAATGCATAAGGAATGACGCTAGAAATATGGAAATTATAAAAATAAACTGTTAACTACAAAATGCAGAAAAATGTCTAATGCCCTATTTAAAGAAATGATATCATTAGGTACATGACTTTTATACAAACTACATCATATTCTACATGGCAGAAGGTAGAAAACAGAGCAAAGTTTCTTCAAGCAACACCTAAAAATGAAAAAGTAGTATTATTCTAGTGTTTCATGTAACATCATTTGGACAGAGAAATTTTTTGTAATATGTATTACACAACATAGGTTCCCTATGTTTTTCTTATTTAGGTCCATTTTGCTGAAGAGAAAGTTGAGGCGAGAAGTTACAGAAATTATCAAAAGACAGATATAGTTTGGCTTAAACCCAAACCATCCTATTTTAGCCCCTACACTTTGAACTACTCCACCACCCTGCCTAGTATGGAGGGTCAATGCTTTATGATTTACAGGCTTCAGTATTTGCAAAGTGGTAGAAAATTATGTACACAAATAGGTATACAATGAAGCTTCAAAATACTCTTTAAAAATAGATTAAAATGCAACAACTTGTCAATATGGTGTATATACTTAGCAATGGAAATCTTTGAGCAGCTGCACTCAATTAAAATATTATTAAGCCTCAGGAAAAAAATCCACACACAGGAAAATAATCTGTGTTATTCTTCTCACTTATTGTGGTACGTCTGTAGTGAAATGTATTCATGAATGAAATGTCCCACTGAATAATAATTTTATAGTATGGCTTTTTATTTTATATTCTTTGGAGATGTTGAGCAATAGGAAGTAACAATACTGTGTATTTCTACATAATCCACAATTGCTAATCACAGGAAGTTTAGAGAGAAAAAGAAACCAAAGGATGATGTGGTTGTTTGTGCTCACACTTGTGTTAAGAAAATAAGTTTCATTAGTGTATAATATTGAAAGAAGGTAAATATGAATGATGTTAAACATACGCTTTTTAAATTATTTCTCTGAGTCTCAAATATCATCTAGGGCACAGATATGTGTCACACAAATGTCACTTATGGTTGTAAAGTTTTGGGAACTTCACTGGAATTTCAAATTACTTGTGTCAATAGAATAAATCCATATGGGACCCACGCAAAGGTGGGACTCCAATCAACATTGGCACTCTATTATCATAGTATTCAAGTTTATGACCATGAAGATGCTAACAAAATAAATTTGTAAATTTGCTTCATTAATTTACAATACTGTCATTTAGCCTTTTTTCATTTCTGACTCATTTTGATATGTTTTAATTGTTTTTAACTTTGACTCATTTCTTTGCTTAGAAACCTATACTTCTTACTGAGTTATAATTCATAATTAAGTTAAATATCAACAATTTTCCAGAGTAGAAAAAGATGGAAGGGGTATATTTCCAGATACCATAAAGGATTTTCTCTACTGAGAACCTGACCACCAGGCAGAAGTCATTCCCACAGCAGTCAAAAGTGCAAAGGCTCAATTTCATCCCAATCCAATAAAGCCCATAAATACCTGAACATGGTATTTTTAAAGCTGCTACTTCCACAAGATTTAGTAATCAGTTAACTTTTTTATAGGCACAAATTATACCATATGCTCAAAGTGAATAACTGAATTACCTTAAGATTGACCCAGTTCACATTTTTTTTCTTTCCCTTTTTTACTAGCCCCTACTGTCCCTTTTCCCTTTGAACATTTTCTCCCTATTTCACAATGCCTATCACACATCAAGATGTGTGATGTACTGGTACAAATCCTCAATGTTGAATGTGATCATAATGTATATGTATATATAGAATGTACCAATAAAATCAGTTAAAAAAAAAAAGATTAACCCAGCTCAGCAGAGTTTTCATTTCAGAACGAACAGCTTTGTTTGTTTGTTTGTTTGTTTGGAACTAAACTCCAAGACTCTGGAGTTTACTGGGAACTAAACTCAAGACTCTGGCCATGGGCAACATCCCCAAGTCCTGCCCCCCTTTTTAAAATTTGAGACAGGGTCTTGCTAAGTTGTTAACTTGGCTAGTCTGGAGCTAAATTTGTGATACTTCTGCCTCAGCTCCCAGAATGATCAAGTTATAGATGTGAACCACAATGACTGACTTGTTTATGTTTTTTGGTATCACAGAAATTGCAACACTGAGAATGTACTGGTTAGGTTAAAATTTGCCTTAGTTGTCTTTGTGTTCCCTTTAGTGGATTGGTGGAACACACACACCTGGGTACTGGAGACATGGCTCTAAGGTCTATGCCCGGTTCCTCCTTCTGGCCTCTCTCTTGCTACTGTACTGCTCTTCTTCCTGGCCTATAAACTAAATACCTTTGCTCTAGCATACTTTTCTATCTTGATGTTTCTGCCTCAGAGTCAGATTATCACAGTCTGAGTCCTGCTACCAGGAGCCAAATTAAACTTTCCTTCCTTAAGTTATAGGTACCCTGTCTTTGCTGAGAAAAGCTGACTAACAAAAAGATACTAAATGCATGTTTCTCAGATGAACTAATATCCATAAAAATAGCTGAAATTATTGTAATATAATCAAATTCTGAGAGGAAATATTAAGGGAACTCTTCTATACTGTTGGTAGACTAGTAAAGAGATTCCTAACTTTAGCTCAGGTATATTTGGGCCAAATGAAATTCCAATATTTTACTTTTTGAGGAATCTCTTTACTAGTTTACCACAGGATTGTTCTGAGAAGACAATATATTGAAATATCCCACATGTTGTAGCTACTCAACAAATGTTAACTATTGTATTCTACATAATAATTATGTAAAATTGCCTTAATGTTGAAAATACATTAAGAAAATTTGCATTACATTTATATTATACCATATATATGGTACCTATATAACATATATTATAAGTTAATATTAAACTTTAGGAATCTTAGGGGAAAAATTTCTTGAAGAAAACTTTTTTTTTTTGGTATGTGCTTGGGTTATGTAATAGTTATAGTTGTTTTCAGCAATTGGTTTTCTTGGTCATTTTTGATCCTTTGTCTTTCTTCCCTCCCCATTTCCTCTAGTCCATTCCTCTTCTTCAGTCTACATTCCTGTTTTCTACCAACTCTCCTCTGTTTTAATTAATTTATATCTTGGGCTTCTCATATGAGAGAAACCATGAGGTATTTAACTTTCTGTGTCTAGCTTATTTCACTTAACATTATCATCTCGAGATCCATCCATCTTTCATTTTTTTAATGGCTCATATGCATTCATCTGTTGTTGGGCACCTAGGTTATTTCCAGAATTCAGCCTTTGTGAATTCCCTGGTATCAACATATGCATGCCAGTATCACTATAGCTACAACATGTGGGATATTTCAATATATTGTCTTCTCAGAACAATCCTGTGGTATTATTTTCAAATGGATAAATAAATTTCAGAGGCTAAAGAATTCTCTGTCCTAAGATACTCAAGATTGGAACATGGGTTTGCCTTTGTGAAAACCTTTAGCCCATTCTATGTGAGAGTCATCTCTTAGGACAAATTAAAGCTATTAAAAAAGCCTGTCACAAAGACACAATTATGGAATGCCTTTTTCTTTCAGAACCTGTTATTCAAAATATAATTTATCTTCCAGTCTTTTTATAAACTCACTTGCAAAATGTAATTTTGGGTAGTAAAAATGTTCTGGAACTAGATAGCGGTAAATGATTCTACCATACTGAAAATGTACTAAATATTATTGAATTTTACACCTTTAAAACTGTTGAAATGATAAAATTTATGTTACATGTTTTACAACAATAATTTTTCACTATTATTTGGCTCCAAAAAGCACAGTAATTAGAATGTGATCCTCTACATATTCTAAATCATAAATTTCAATTGCATTTCTTTTCTTTGCTAAAGCTACATTTAAATTCTACCTCTTTGTTAGTTGCTCCTAAATTAGTATCACCAGCAAAAACCTGTCTCTCAAATTCAAAGCCAGTGTATCCAACTTCCTGGTGAACATGCTCGCATGAATTTCTAAAAGGCTTAAGATGTAAGCAAGTCCAATACTGAGCTCCCAATAGTTTCCACTCTACCACCCATAGTGATTTTTATTTATTTTTTATTTTTTGCACTAGCGGTTAAACTTGGGACCCTGCATTTGTGAACTGGCACTGGAACCACTGAGCAAAATCCTCAGGCCCCTCGGGCAATAATTTTGCAGAGAATTCTGCCAAAGTATAGCAACATCCCTCTTTAGCTGCTCATGGCAAAGTCAATACTACCTTGTGTTTCTTTCCTTCTCAATCACCACCAAGAAATCATGGGGGCTTTACTTAAACCAGGATTTCTAAGTATTGGCACTATTAACATTCGGGGGCCTCATTATTCTTTGTTGCAGGTTGTCACCACCTGTATTTTTTTTTTTTGAGACAGGGTCTCACTTTGTAGTTCAGGCTGGCCCTGAGCTCACTATGTAGCCCAGGCAAGCCTCGAACTCAGCAATCCTCCTGTCTCTGCCTCCCGAGTGCTGGAATTACAGGCTTGAGCCACCAAGCCCGGCATCTGTGGTATGAGGTACTGATTGCCAGTGGGCGTACCATGCCCAGTATTGTTGTATGTGGTTACCAGGGATTGAACCAGGGACCTTGCACTTGCAAGGCAGGCGCTGGAACCACTGAGCCAAATCTCTGGCCCACCACCTGTATTTTAATATACTTAGTATCATTCATTCCTACATATTCATAAGTATCCCAAACTCCCAGTTGTGTCAACCAGATTGTCTCCAGACATTCTCAGAATCACTCTTGGTTAAAACTCTCCAAAAATGTACACAATATTCAACTCTTTCTCACATTTACTGACATGAACTTGGTACCAGCTATTATGATCACTCTTATTTCTGCATTCTTCTCCTAATTGGTCTTCCTATTTTGACCTTCTCAACTGTTCACTCACAATGTTCCTCTTCAAGTCTTATTGCAAAGAAAGTCAAAGTATGTCACTGCTCTCCCCAAACCCTCCATTTCCTTTCTATCTCATTCAGAACAAAAGCCATGAGCTAGGAGGTTATAGCTCATCTTACCCATTCCCACCATGATCTGAGTTCCTATACGTCTTCCTCAAGGCTTACGTGGAGATGTCCCCCGAAAAGCCTCATGAGCTCATAGATGGGCTTTTCAGAGCTATTGCATCTAGGTTATATGATCCTAGGATTAATAGTGTGTGATAACTAAAGTGGTTTAGCATAGTTTTGGGTGTGGATAATAGAAGTCCCACCTTGGGTGTGGGTGGAACCAATCAATGAGTTTATAGTCTGGATGGAATATAAAGGCAAAAAAGGAAAGTGGGTCTGCTCCTGCTGCTTGCTGCTTTGCTCCTTTTCTGCTATGCCATGAATGTTGATTCCCTTCTGCCTTACCACTCTGTCTTATGGACCAAAACCTCTACAAACTGTGAGCTGAAATAAACTTTTCCTCCTTTAACTGTGATTATAAGGTATTTTATCTCAATAAAGTAAGAAAGTATTAATATATCACCCCATATTCTCTGTCTAACATACTGGCTCTTCTGTGGTCTTTGAACTTGCCCCACATATACTTGCTGCAAAACATTTTTCCTTATTGTGCTCTCTATCTGGAAGTCAGTACTCCAGAGATGGCTTCCTCATTCCTTTCAAGCCTTGCCTTTATTTCATTTCCTCAGTAAAACATCCCATGGTCAACCCACTCAAGCTTTCAGCTACACCTCCTAGCACTGCACATCTCTCTCTCAGTTACACTACCTTTCCTCTTTTTTTTTCTACCTTTCCTCTTAGTCATGATCGCCATCTAACATATTCTCTAACCACTGATCATACAAAGTACCCTATTCCTGATGACTATTTGTTGGTTTTAGTCTCCATTTCCTTTCATGTCCCTATAACAAATAGCAAGGATTTGACAAGTATTAGTGAAATGAGTGCACCTCTTAGAACAAATATTGAGATACTTTAAAAGATGCTACAATCTACTGTGGTATCAAAGACCATGATCTCTTCATCGCTATAAAGCAAATGCCTATGAACAGTTACACACTGAAATATAAAACAACAAAGAACCTTACTCTTTATCTGCTACTCTTGCTGATATTGCCCTTATTTCTTGGCATGCATGACAGATTGTCTGTCACTAAATACAGATAAAAGGATCTGATCACAGTGAGACAAGCATTCAACAGCCTTGCAAGATCAATGACCTCACATCTTAAGACTCACCAGATTCTCCCTTAGGCAGAAAAGCCTTAGCAACACATCACTCACTTATTCTTCATCAGTTCATACAAATGCTAATAATTTGGGTGAAGTTGACTAACATATACTCTGATTCCAGGTGAGGGACCACATAGGACCGCAAACAGTTTAAGTGGTTGATACTACATAAAATCTGAACTCAGTGAATGATTTCTAGATTTTGAAGATAGGGTATATTTATCTGAGTTCCCATAGAAATCTGTTCAAATTTCATATTACATTAGACTTTTGTTCTTGGATTTTATGAAATAATGTTAAAATATAACTTCAACTAAAAAGTTTTTTTAAATAAAAATGAAATATAATAAACTTATGTAGAAATAAGAAACAGATTCTAAGATCCAGAAGTTGCTTTTGAAGGTGATGACCTGGAATTGCTCCAGGAGATGTGAATTCTCAAAACAACTTATTGCTTACCTTTAACATAATACTTCAACCCTCTCAGAATTATATTTAGTAGCAAGAAACTAGAAATCACTGAAATGCCAAACAATAGGGGAAGAGAAGATAAAGCAACAGGAAGCTAGTGAAATGAATTATTAAGTGAAAATGCAAAAGAATACTATGTAACCATTAAAAGATGAGGTTGACCTATGTACATTAATATGTAATATTTATCAAGACATAATTATATGGTAAAAGCAAGCTACAAATAAAGGATGCAGAGCATGATTAAAATTATATGAAATAATGTGTGCACACACATGCACATACATTTGAATTATGTATTTTCATACCCATCATTCTCTACCCTTTTCCACCCTGCTTATTGCCCAGGAGGCTTGCTTACAAACACATTAATAGATTCTTTGACCTTACTGCTTCTGGTTGCATCCACACAATGCAATTCTGCCAGGAGATGTGAAGGCAGAAGACAAGTGAGGTACATTTTCCTCTTATTTTTCATTTTTGACTCATTCTAAAGACTACAATACCTGTATCTATCCTCCCCATAGTTTTCTCTCAGGCACCACTCAGCCCCCTTGTCTCTGCTTACCAAGAAGTTATAGAAGAACCTTACTGACCAGTACCTAACCCTGTGGCTGTCAATAAATGCTGCTCACACTTGCCCAATTTCATGGTGTTCTGCCAATTTCCTTCCTAGCAGAACCCTAAAATAATAATAATAAGAGTAATACTTGGAGTATGAGTAATTTTTACTCATACTATGTATAATATATACTTACATTACAAAGGAAAGTTCCTGAGAGACATAAAAGAGATTTGAGAGTAGGATAAAAGTATAAACTTTGGCTTCAAATTTTTTTCTATTTTCAATATGTACGAGGGCTATGTACAAAGAATTTGGTTTAAAAGCAAAACAAAATGGGGAAGTATATACATAATACATATATATGAACTACATATGTAATTACCTTTTTAATGGCATAATAAAGAACATCAAGAAAAGTGATGACCTACATATTCATTTTGAACAACAATGTGTCTGATAGGAAGGACTCTCACTTCTTAAATTGGACAGTTTAAAAATACAGTGAACTTGGGCCGGAGGGTTAGCTCAGTGGTTCCGGCGTCTGCCTTGCAAGCACAAGGACCTGAGTTCAATCCCCGGTAACCACATATAATGCTGGGCGTGGTGGCTCACGCCTGTAATCCCAGCACTCGGGAGGCAGAGACGGGAGGATTGCTGAGTTCGTGGCGGCTTGCCTGGGCACCATAGTGAGCTCAGGGCCAGCCTGAACTACAAAGCGAGACCCTGTCTCCAAAAAGCAA
>PVIC010044963.1:0-14807 GCA_004025085.1 Thryonomys swinderianus
AAGGTCAATAACCATATGATCATCTAAATAGATGAAGAAAAAGTGTTCAACAAAATTCAACACCTTTTCATGATTAAAACCCTACAGAAAATTGAAATAGAAGGTCGTTATCTCAATCTGTTATAAGCTATTTATGAAAAACTAACAGCCAATGTCACACTAAACAGTCAAAAACTGAAACCTCCATGCTAAAATCAGATAAGGATGTCCACTATCACTACTCCTTTTCAACACGGTTTTAGAAACAATAGTCATAGCAATTAGATAAGAGAAAGAAATAAAAGGAATAAAGATAGGAAAGAAAGATGTTAAACTGTAACTATTTGCTGATGACATGATACTCACCCAAAAACATAGAAGAACCCAAAAACTCAGGAAAAAGATTGCTTGAATTTTCAGATTCAATAGAGTAGCTGGATACAAGATCAACACTCAACAATCAATGACTTCCTTATATGCAAATAAAAGACTCACTGAGAGACAAATAGAGGAAACTATTCCTTTTACAGTAGTATCCAAAAACATGAAATATCTAGGAATCAATCCACCAAAGGAGGTGAAGGACCTCTGCTCTGAAAACTACAGCACTCTGAAAAAAGAGATTGAAGAGGATATCAGAAAATGGAAAGTCCTCCCTTGTTCTTGGATAAGTAGAACTAATATTCTCTACATGCTGTACTCCCAAAATTCCTATCTAATGCAATTCCAATTGCAATCTCAATAGTATATTTCACAGAACTAGAGACAACAATCCAAAAATTCATCTGGAATCAGAAGGGAACCAGAATAGCAAAAGAAAATCTAGGCAACAAAGACATAGTACGATATAACAATCCCCAGCTTGAAAGTATACTACAAGGCCATGGTGAGTAAAAACAGCAAGATATTAAAGACAGATGTACACCATTGTTCATAGCAGCTCAGTTCATGATAGCTCAATCTTGGAAACAACCCAAATGTCCATCAACTGGAGAGTGGATAAAGAAGATGTGGTTTTTTAATAAAATGGAGTTATTATTCTGCCATAAAGAATGACAAGATTCATTCATTTATGTGCAAATGGATACACCTGGAGGACATACTAATAAGTGAAATAAATAGATCACAGATAGGCAAATACCAGATCTTTTCTTTGATATGAGCACCTGTAGATGCAAATGAGCTCTTGAAAGTATGACAGTTTTTGTAGAATGGGAAGTTTCCAAAGGAAATTTGGTGTGGGAATGTAATGAGGGGAAGGAATAAACATGATCCTGAAAGAAAATAAAAGAGCACGTATGAAGGGGTTGGGGAGGTGTCGGTGGGTAGGGATATGGGTAAAAATCAGAATTAACTTGTGTCGTATATTGGTACAAATTCCCCAATGTTATGTGTGACTGTGAGATGTATATAAATTGTACCAATAAAGAATTTAAATTTTAAAAAATAACAAAAAAAAACCCCAGCATGATATTGACAAAGAAACAGACACAGAGACCCATGGAATTAATTAGAAAATGCAGGAATGGGCCGGAGGGTTAGCTCAGTGGTTCTGGCGCCTGCCTCGCAAGTGCAAGGTCCTCAATTCAATCCCTGGTAACCACATACAATGTTGGGCATGGTGACTCACGCCCACCAGCAATCAATACCACATACCACAGTGCCAGGCGTGGTGGCTCACACCTGTAATCCCAGCACTCGGGAGGCAGAGGCAGGAGGATTGCTGAGTTTGAGGCTTGCCTGGACTACATAGTGAGCTCAGAGCCAGCCTGAACTACAAAGTGAGACTCTATCTCAAAAAAAAGAAAAAAGAAAATGCAGGAACAACTCCAGACATACCAAGCCACTTCATATTTGACAAAAGGGTCAAACACCCTCAGTGGAGGAAAGATAGCCACATGGTGCTGGGAAAACTGTGTTTCGACCTGCCCAAGATTAAAACTAGGCCTTTGTCTTTCACTTATGCACTAAATTGAAATTTAAGTGGATTAAAGATCTAAATATTGAAACAGAAACATTAACCTTGCTGGAAGATATATTAGGTAGAACTCTTGGAGACACTGATAGAGGGAAAGACTTTATGAACAAAATCTCAGTAGCATGGGAGCTAGCAGAAAGAATCAACAACCAAGATCTTGTCTTATTAAAAAGCTTCTGGCTGGGCATGGTGGTTCATGCCTATAATCCCAGTACTCAGGAGGCAGAGACAGGAGGATTGCTGAGTTCCAGGCTTGCCTGGGCTACATAGTGAGCTCAGAGCCAGCCCGAACTACAAAGCGAGACCCTGTCTCAAAAAAAAACATTAAAAAAAAGCTTCTACACAGCAAGAGAAACCACCAACAGAGTGAAAAGGCAACCTACAATGTGGGAAAAAATTTTACCAGCTATTCCTCAGACAATGGCCTACCATATAGAATATATAAAGAACTTTAAAAAAATCAGACACCCCCAAATATAAAGACCTAATTCAAAAGTGGGCACCTGATATAAACAGACATTATTCAGATGAAGAAGTAGAAGCAGCAAAGAAACATGAAAAAATGTTTGACATCACTGGTCATTTGAGAGATGTACTTGAAAGCAACTCTAAAATTTCATCTTACTCCAGAAAGAATAGCTGCTGTCAAGAAATTAACCAATAACAAATGCTAGTGGTACTGTGGAGAACAAGGAACACTTCACTGTTTGTGGGAATGAAGATTGGTGCAACCATTGTGGAAATTCCTCAAAGAAGTAGGATTAAATGTCCCATTTGACCCTACTATTTCCCTGCTGGGTTTATTCATGAAAGAATTAGAAGCATCATACCTCATTGACATATGTGCATCCATGTTTATAGCAGCTCAGTCTATGATAGCTAAATCTTGGAAACAGTTCAAATACCCATCAACTGGAGACTAGATAAAGAAGATGTGGGTATTTTTTAAATAACATGGAGTATTACTAGGCTATAAACAATGATAAATTAGAGACATTTATAGCTAAATGGATGTACCTCGATACTCATAAATGAAATAGATAGAGTGTATATAATATGTTGTTTCTGTAGCATGAGAAACTGAAGGTATAAATGAGGTCCAAAATGTTTGATAGGCATTGTGAAATAGGAAGAAAATGCCCAAAAGGAAAGGGTAATTGGGTGGGGGCAAGGGAAAGCAAATAAGGGAAAGAAAATACTTGATGGTATAAAGGAAAAAGTGGAATATATGTATAAAGAAGAGTGGGGGATTGAGGAGAGGGCAGGACAATGAGAAAAAAATAAGAATCAAGATGTATCATGTACAGATACAAATTCCCAATTAGGAATGTGATTATAATTATTCCTAAAATATACCAATAAACTCAATTTATTTTTAAAATTTAATAAAATTAAAATTAAAAGCCATAAACTAAGAATATAGAAAGAAGGGGTGGGGTAAAAGGAAAGCCTGAAGAAGCAAGACTTAATAAATAATCTGGGTGTGATGGTATGCATCTGTCATCCCAGTACTCTGTAGGTTGAGGCAGGAGGTTCACAAATTCAATTCCAGTCTAGGTTGTAGGGAACAGGGGAAGGAGACATAACTAGAACCTTTGAAGTTAAATTCTAGTCTTCTGTGAGTCCAGCAGCAAAGGTGAATTAATTAATAAATAGGCAGAAATGAGACTTAAAGAAGAAGCTGAGATTGGGCCTGATCCATGCTACTCTCGGTAGCAAAGATGGCAGACCTGAGTTTGCCACACCTTTTAAAAAATTTTGAATCTTTATTTGTACACTACATATACCCATTGTGATCACACACAATACTGAGAATTTGTACCAGTATATGACACAATTTAATTCTCATTTTTTCCCATTCTTCCACCCACCCTACAACCCCCACTCCTATATACATAAGCTTTGTTTCCCTTTTTTATTAACATCATATTTCTTCTTCCCCTTGTTACTTTCCCCTACATCCCATTTCCCTTTGTATATTTTCTATTTCACAAATTTACCATATATTCTAGAGCTCATTTACATCTTCAATTTCTCATACCAGAGAAAAGATATGATATTTACAGGTCTATGACCTATGCCACACCTTTTATTCAGTACCTTTGGAGCAAGCAATGTTACAGGTCACTCAGAGGACAGTACTTTTGGTATCTCAGGAGTAACAAATGTAACAGGTCACTCAGAAGGCACCATGTTCAGTACATCAGAACAATAAGGAAATACATAGGTGAAGGTCCCAATGTAGTTCCGCCCTGGAGCATCACAGCCCACCTGGGACCATTGGATTCTTTGTTGTTCCCAGAGACGAAGATAAGAGTCAAGTCCTCAGGTCCAGATATGTTATAGCTGGTCTTCAGGCAGGAAAGCTTGGCCCAGTCATAGTCCCAATTGTCCAATTAATTTTCCCAATAGTATTGCTCCTAACACCAGGCAACTCAGTGACATAATGAGAATCTCTAAAACAACAACAACAACAACAACAACAACAACAACAACAACAAAACAGAAAAGAAGAGGCTTGGGAGTTGGTGATATATCTCAGTGCTAAAGCCCTGGATTCAATTCCTAGTGTAGTACAATAAATAAATTAATAAATCTAGAGGAGAAAAGGAGAGAGAGAGGGAGAAGAGAGTAGCAGAGAGAGAGAGAAAGAAAAGATGGAAAGGAGAGGGGGAGGGGAGAGAGAGAGGGAAAGGGGGGACTAAAGGAGAGGGGGAAAGAGACACTAACAGTGAAGAGTCCAGAAATTTCCTCTGTGATGGTGTTTGGGCTAAACTGAGTTGCTCTTGGGCCTGTTGTACTTCTTTGTTTTCCCTGATATGTTGTTGCTATTTGTAAGTTTATCTTTGTTTCACTTGACCCCAGTCCAGGCCAGTTAATAGTGTCATCTGGACTAGACCACTCCAGAGGCTTTTGGCCTGGTTCCTTCTGCACACTCATAACCCTGCTCACCTCAGACAGCTTCCCAGTATGTGAGCTGGATATGCACCACACTCATTCCAGAGCATGGCCCATCTGTGCTTCTGGGGGCATGGCAAATGTTCAAGCAATTACATTCTGGAATGCACGAGAGAGGAAGAAGCAGCTTCTGAATTCTTTGCAGGAGAGGGGTAGCTTCTGGAGGCCAGCAACCCACTGAATGGGCTTCAGACCCAGCCCCTGGGAAGCCTACACCTGATGGGTCTCCTTCCTCACCCCTCACCCAGAGACCACACTGCTTATACTTCTCAGCAGATCTTGAACCTTCCCTTCTTCATGACTGTCTCATACCTAATCGCTGTGGCAGGGTGTCCCCAGCGACCCTAAGTTGCAGCCTTCTGTGACCTCTGATCTCCAGTGCAGCTCAGTGTAAAATAAGCCCCCTCTCCAGGTGGCGCCTACTTAATGACTGGCACTGCTGTGCATTTTACTCTCCAAAGGTTGTCTCCAGCAGGAGTCACGTTTATACTTTTCCCTGCACTGAGTTTCCAGCTTGCACAACCTCTTTTTCCTGTAGTCAGGGTTACTGGTTTGTGGGCTACCAGCATTATCTGGACTTCCCTTGTACTTGGGGAATTAAGTTCCTCTCCCATCAAGGAGTAGAAGTTGGCATTGCAGACTATTCCATACTTTCCTCTGCATTGCCTTTCTGCTTTTCCATCACATCTTTCTTGATATCCAGAAGTGTTCATATCCTCTGTCTTTGGAATATAGTCTCTACAACCAGCTCTGCTCACTTGCAGTCATATTACTTCTATCTTACCCATAAGTCAACCCTGTGTGTGTGTGTGTGTGTGTGTGTGTTTTGAGACAGGGTTTTGCTTTGTAGTTCAGGCTATCCCTGAGCTCACTACGTAGCCTAGGTAAGCCTTGAACTCAGCAATCCTCCTGCCTCTGCTTCCCGAGTGCTGGGATTACAGGTGGAGCCATCACACCCAGCACTGTGGTATGTGGTATTGATTGCTGGTGGGTATGAGTCACCATGCCCAGTATTGTTGTATGTGCTTACCAGAGATTGAACCAGGGACCTTGTGCTTACTAGGCAAGCACCAGGAGCACTGAGGTCAAATCTCAGGCCCAGCCATTCCTATTTTATTCTTTTTGATGTTATTGTAAATAGGATTTTCTTTTTTATCAATTAACTTTATTGGTACAATTTAAGTACACAGAACAATCACGTTCATCAAAGGAGACTCTTCTTTTTCTCCTACTCCTTGTTCCTTCCTTTAACCTCTGCTCCCCTTTATTTACAAAAGCTTTGTTCCCATTTTTTCCTTCTTTTATCAATTTTTGCCCTGTCCTCCTCCCCCTTTCACAATTCCCCTTTCCTTTTGAACTGTTTCTTCCTATTTCATATTCCTTGGTTAGTTCATTGCTAGTGAATAAAGATACAAATAATTTTTATGACTGGATTTTCTAACTTTAGTGAATTTGAGTGTTAGTCATAGTGCTTTTGTTTGTTGAGTCTTCAGAATTTGCTATATATAAGATTATGTTATCTGAACAAAGGAGATAATTTAACATCTTCCTTCCTAATTTGGATGCCTTTTATTTATTTTTCTTTTTAGCCAAAGCTGTCAAAGTGCCTTTTACTTTTTCTTCTGTCTAAATTCTCTGGCTAGAATTTCTAGTAGTACACTGAGTACAAAAGGCCAAGAGCAGGCATCTTTGTGTTATTCCTGACATAGAAGGGAACGTTTTACACTTTCTGCTGTTAAGCATGGTTTCAGATATGTGCTTGGCAGTTATGGTCTTACTGTGTGTGTTCTTTCTATACTAATTTGTTGTGTCATTGTGCCATTAAATGACGTTTAATTTTGTTGCAATGTTTTTGTTTCTGTTAAAATAGCCCTGTAGTTTATAGTCTTTTACTGTAGATGTGAGTACACTGAACTTTTGTGGCATTCACAAATAAATCGCACTTGATTATGCTGATGCCCTCTGAAGTTTGCTGTTGAGTGAAGTTTTCTAATATTTTTAAAGTATTTTTTTGCAGCTATCTTCATCAGTAATGTTAATCTATAATTTTCTTGTGTCCTTGTATGGTTTTTTTTTCTGGGTAATTTTGGACTCATGCTTTTGGAAGTATTTCTTCCTTCCTCTTTATTTTTTGGAAAAGTTTTAAAAGCATCAACCTAAATAACAATCAGAGAAAGATTTTTTAAAGAATGACATTTATTTGGGAATATTTGAATACTGTAATTGGAATGTGTGTCATAGTATACTATGTGTTCGAGGAGGTTAAGTCTAGGGAATATTTTCAAAAGTTAAATGAAGAGTATTAAAAAAGACAACTTGAAAATGATCTTTGGCTACAAGGGTTTATAACAAGGGTGATACCAGTAAGAAACTGAGCAGGAAGTTGTGGGCAGATCCTCTCTTGGGAGTATTTTCAATGCAAGGTTGTGCTTCTGAAAGAGACTTTTGTGAATAGTTCTTATTATCATGTGATATGCATGAAATTCCTCTTTCATAAGTCCCAGCTTTATATTTGTTAGGGCTGGACAAACCAATTCTATTTTTTAAATTTTCATTGAAGAATTAGTATTTTTTTCTTGAGTAAATGCTGCAGAATTCACCTGCCATATTGTTCTAAATTCTATTTGTTGGAAGATTTTTTACTGATGATAAACAACCTTTTTCATTATTAATCTGTTCAGATTTTTCTATTTCTTCATCATTTAGTCTTTTACGTGTATGTTTATGAGATTTATCTATCTTCTCTAAGTCATCCAATGGGTTAGTATATAATTGCTCATAGTTGTTTCTTATGATTGTATTTCTGTGGTATCAGTCATAATGTCTCTTTTATTTCTTTTTTTAATTGATTTTATTGGTACATTTTAGATTTATGTTATAATCACAATCAACGTTGAACATTTGTACCAGTACATGACACTACTTCTCATTTTTTCCCATTCCTCTGCCTTCCCAATTCCCCACCTCCTATATATAAACTTTATTTCCTTTTTTATTATCAAATTTTTCTTTCCCTTTTTTACTTACTTCTACCCCCTTTTTCCTTTGAATATTTTCTTACTATTTCACAGTACTTGTCAAACATTTTAGAACTCATTTACACCTTCAGTTCTTCATACCAGAGAAGATATATGGTATTTACTCATCTGTGTATATTTATTTCATATATGACTATGTCCTCAAAGTATGTCCATTTGAGTAGAAAGAAATCAAATTTATTGTTCTTTAACCCCTTTGATTTCTGATTTTATTTGAGTCTTCTCTTTTTTCTTAATATATAGCCAAAAGTTTTTAAATTTTCATTTAGCTTTTCAAATAATTTCAAACCAGATTTTCTTTTTTATCAATTAATTTTATTGGTGCACTTTAATTATACATAATGATCACATTCAACAAAGCAGATAGCTACCTGTACATGATTCCTCTTTTCTTCTTATTCCTCATTCCTTCCTTTAACCTCCCCTCTCCTTTATTTATGAAAGCTTTGTTTCTATTTTTTCCTTCTTTTATCAATTTTCACTTTCCTCCTCCTAAGTTCTCCTCCATGTCTTTGATTTTCTGTTGTTTTTCTATCCTCTATTTCAATTTATTCCATTCTTATTTTATTTCCCCTTTGTGAAAACTTAGCCTGTTGTTTTACTTTTCTTTTTCTGTCTTAGCTTAGCTTGTTTTTCCATATTCATTATTTATATTTCTTGCTACTCATTGCTATAAACTTGCCTGTTAGAGCTTCTTTTGCTAAATCCTGTGGGTTTGGCTATTTACATTTCTATTTTCATCTGTCTTGATGTATTTTTATTTTCTCTTTTGATTTAGTTTTGGAATACAATGATTATTCAATAATGTGTTGGTTAACTTCCACAAATTGGTGGACTTTCAAATTTTATTCCTACTGTTGATTTCTAATTTCACATCATTCCTGCTGGAATGTATACTGGATATAGTTTCCCATTGTGGGTGTCAATCTACCTTGACTTTTTCATGCTCTGTGAAGATTTGCCTTGATCTCTTCACATTTTAGTAAGTGCTCACCTTCTATAGCTTCTGCTGACTGGCTTCAAGAGAGATAAGACTTCATCATTCAGCCTGATGTGGGATTCTGAAACTCTACCAGACTTTTTCTATTGTTGAACATACTCTTATTCCCTTTTGAGCTGGAATTCTTAAGATTGTCCCCTCACTTTTTTAAAAATTGAATTCTTCATTGGTACATTTTATCTACACACACCACGATCATACTCAAAATTGAGAATTTGTTCCAATATATGGCATGACTTAATTCTCATTTTCCCCATTCCACTATTCACCCTACAATTCCCCTACTCCTATATACATATGCTTTGTTTCCTCTTTTTTTTTTTAAAAAAATGTTTACCATCATTTGTACCCTCTCTTGATCTCACAAAACCAAGCCTATGAGATGAGCCTCCTGTTCAGACATTCTCATGTCTGTGTCTTCTCCCAACCTTACAGTCAGACTGGAAATCTGTGCATGGCCTGAAGTCATCTGCAGAGGGCAGGCCCTAGCAAAGGGTTTGAGACATGTGAGGCATTAGCAGTGCTTATGGGCCAATAGAGAAGTGACAGACATGTACTCGAGTGGCTCAAGGGCAGGTTTTCTTGAGTCCAAACAGCAATAGGTGAAAGCAATGAACATGCCTTTGTGCTCCACTCTCTTGCTGTGGTAAATCCCTTCTTCTTTCCCGCTGTCTCCCTTCCCACAAGGTCACCCATGGAGAGGAAGATGCTCCCCTCATGGCAGTCAGGAAGCAAACAGCACAAGGGTCATGCCTACCCAACAAATGGCTTTCAGTGTTGCACCCCAGTGACTAATTTCCTCCCACTGGGATCTGCCTTCCAAAGGCTGTGCACTTCTCAATAGTTCTAGGACCTGCAGACCAAGCCTCATAGTGCTAGGACCTGCAGACCAAGCCTCCAGCACATGAGCCATGGTAAACATTCCAGATCCAAAGTTTCCCACAAAGTATCTTTCTGGGATGGTGTCTAGAATTGTAGTAAATCTATAGATCAAGATAGAAAGAACTCATATCCTGATAATATTTGCCTTCCTTCCATTAACATAGACTGTATTTCCATTTCTTTAATTCCTCTTTTTATAATAGAACTATTTTAAATTCTTTTTAAATTTTTTATTTTATTATTGTGTGATCATATTAAATGATGCTGTGGTTTATTTTGGGAAATTGGTATATGCATTTAACACATCTTTGGTAACTTCAATCCCCTTTCTCTCCTTCCTCTTTCCCCCTTAATCATGCTAAACTTTCCCCATCTCCAGAAGTCACCTCTTGGTTCCTATTCTCTTTACACTTTGATTTCTTTCAACAATATTTTGTACTTTTCTTGGTATAGATCTTATACACATTTTGTTAGATTTACAGTTCATTACTTCTTTTTGTATGGTAGTGTAATTGGTATTATGATTTTCATTTAAAACAGTACTGATTTATTTTTGGTACATAAAAATTTACATACTAACATTGTATTCTGCAATCTTATTGTAATTATTAGATCAAGTGGGCTTTTATCAATTCTTTTAAATTTTCTACACAGATGACCATGTCATCCCTGAATAAGGATTATTTTTCTTTCATTCCAAACTAAATAGTTTCCTCTCCTGTCTTATTGTATTAGCATGACTTTCAGTGTGATGTAGGAAAAAATAGATGAAAGGAGATATCTTTGCCTCCTTGTTCCTGATTTTTATGAGAAAGCTTCTGTTTTCCATTAAGTATAATTTAGAATTTTGTGGAATTTCTTTACCAAGCAAAGAAAGGCTTTATTGATGCTTAGTTTCCTGAGAATTTTTTATAATGAATGTTGTATTTTGTCAAACGTTTTTGCTCCATATTTTGGTGTGATTATGTGATCTTTCCATTTTAGCCTGTTGGTATGATATTGTATTAACTGATTTTGAATGTTGAACTATGTAGCTTTGCTAATGTATGACTTGGTCATGTTTTGTCGATGATTTTTGTGTTTTTGGTAATGAGAGATTGGTTTGTCATTTTCTTGAAATATCTTTGGGTGCTATCAGAGTGGTGCTGATTTCATAGAATCTGTTAGTATTTTCTCTTGTGTGTTCTGAAAGAAATAATAGAGAACAGGTGTAACTGCTTCCTGAAATATTTGGTAGAATTTACCAATGAGCCCATGTGAGCCCAAGGTATCTGTTTTGGAAAGTCATTAATTACCGATTCAGCTGCTTTAATAAATTAAAGACTACTAAGATCATTTGTGTGTGTGTGTGTTTTTCTCAAATTTGGTTTTACATCTAGGTTATTTATTTCAAAGAGTTGTTCTTTACTTTCCTTCATTATCAATTTAATTTTCACAAGGTATATAGTAATGTGACCTCTTTAGTTTCTCATCTTTATAATATGTTCTTATTCTTTCCTTCTCTGTTAGCCTAAGGGTTATTAATTTTATTAATCTGTTTATCAATTTTATCAGTCTTCTCAAAGGACCATCTTTAGTGGTCTTGATTCCTTTATTCATTTCCTATTTTAAGGTTTGTTTATTTATACACTTTTGAATTGTTTCTTCTTTTATGCATTCTTTAGATTTAATTTTCTCTTCTTGGTCTAGTTTCCTACGCTTAGATGATTAACTCTATGTCATTTGTTTTTGTAATGCACATATGAAATACTTTAAATTTTCTTCTAATCTTCGCTTTCACTACATTTCACAAGTCTGATAAACTGCATTGTCATTTCACTTAGTTCAACATAGTGTTAAAGTTATTTTAAAATGAATTATTTGACTTATGAGAAATGTGTTTTTAAATCACTATATAGTTTGGAATTTTCTAGGCCTTTTTATCTTATTGATGAGTAACTATTTTATTGTGGTCTGAGAATAAGCCTTGTGCTATTTCTGTTTTTAAAATTTGAACTGCTGAATCTATCTGGTAGTTGAGGGAGTGTAACCATTTTGACAATGATAGTTCTTCCTACCCAGGAACAAGGGATGTCTTTCCATTTTCTTATATAGTCTTCAATCTCCTTTTTCAGAATGTTGTAGTTTGTGGAGTAGTGGTCCTTTACTTCCTTTGTTAAATTGATTCCTAGATATTTCATTTTTCTGGATGCTATTGTGAAAGGAACCGACTCCCCAGTTTCTTTCTCAATAAATCTATTATTTGTGTACAAAAATGCGACTGATTTTTGAGCATTGACCTTGTATCCAGCTACATTACTAAATCTGGTGATTAAGTCTAGCAGTTATTTTGTGGAGTTTTTAGGATCTTTTAGATAGAGTATCATAATCCCAATTGAAACCCCAACAGCGTATTTCACAGATCTAGAGAAAATCATCCAAAAATTCATCTGGAACCACAAGAGACGTGGAATAGCAAATGTAATTCTATGGAACAGGGACATGACAGGGGGTATCCCTAGCTCCAATTTAAAACTGTAAAGCCATTGTGATAAAAATGGCATGGTACTGGCAAAGAAACAGACCTGAGGATTAGTGGAATAGATTAGAAGATTCAGAAACAATGCCATATACAGTAAGCCACCTCATCTTTGACAAAGGAGCCAAACATCCTCAATGGAGGAAAGATATCCTCTTTAACAAATGGTGCTGGAAAAACTGGGCTTCAACCTGCAAAGACTGAAGCTAGATCCATCTCTTTCACCATGTATGAAACTAAAATCAAAGTGGATTAGAGACCTAAATATTAAAACAGAAACCCTAAACCTGATGCAAAACAGGTTAGGTAGTACTCTTGGAGACACTGGCTTAAGGAAAGACTTTATGAACAAATCCTCTATAGCATGAGAGCTAGTGGGAAAAAAACCACATGGGATCTCATCTTATTAAAAAGCTTCTGCACAGCAAAAGAAACCATGAGCAGAGCAAAATGACAAACAACAACATGGGAAAAAAAATCTTACCAGCTGTCTCTAAGACAAAGGCCTACTATCTAGAATATATAAAGAGTTTTAAAAAATCAGTCCCCCCAATTTAAAGACCCAGTTCAAAAATGGGCATCTGAAATGAACAGACACTTCTCAGAGGAAGAAGTAAAAGCAGCTAAGAAGTATATGAAGAAATCCTCAATGTCACTGGTCATTCGAGAGATGCAGTTGAAAACAGCACTGAGATATCATCTCACTCCACAGAGAATAGCTGCTATTTCAAAATTAGCCAGCAACAGGGCCCGGAGATTTAACTCAGTGGTTCTGGCGCCTGCCTCGCAAGTGCAAGGTCCTGAGTTTGATCCCGGTAACCACGTACAATGCTGGGCATGGTAACTCATGCCCACCAGCAATCAACACCACATACCACAGTGCCGGACGTGGTGGCTCACGCCTGTCATCCCAGCACTTGGGAGGCAGAGACAGGAGGATTGCTGAGTTCGTGGCGGCTTGCCTGGGTTACATAGTGAGATCAGGGCCAGCCTGAACTACAAAGCGAGACCCTGTCTCAAAAAAAATTAGCCAGCAACAAATGCTGGTGAGGTTGTGGAAAAAAAGGAACCCCTTTTCCACTGTTTCTGGGAATGTAGACTAGTACATCCATTATGGAGATCAGTGCAGAAAGCCCTAAAAAAATTAGGATTAGAGGTCCCATTTGGCCTTGCTCTTCCCCTGCTGGGGATATACACAAAAGAATTACAAGATTCATATCACAGTGACATATATGCACCAATGTTTATAGCAGCTCAGTTCGTTATAGCTAAATCTTGGAAACAACCCAAATGCCCATCAACTCTAGACTGGATAAAGAAGATGTGGTTTTTTAATAAAATGGAGTATTACTCTACGATAAAGAATGATGAGGTTGAGTCATTTATACTCAAATGGACGTATCTTTAGGATATATTCATAAGTGAAATAAATAGGTCACAGATGTGTAAATAGTGTATCTTTTCTCTGGTATGAGAAACTGAAGTTGTAAATGAGTTCTAGAATTCATGATTGATATTGTGAAATAGTAAGTATTCAAAGGGAAATCGGGTTTAGAAGTAAGTAAAGAGGAGAAAGAAAAAACTGATGGTAAAAAAGGGAGCAAAGCTTGTGCACATATAGGTGGGAGGTTGTAGGATGGGTAAGGGAAGGGGAAAAATGAGAGTTAAGTCATGTCACATATTGGTACAAGTTCTCAGTGTTGAGCGTAATTGTGATATGCTTATATATAATGTACAAAAATTAAAATTAAAAAACAGGAGAAAAAATAAGCTTCTCCTTTAAAAATTTTTTTTGAACTATGGTCTCAATGATTTTCTACAGGCTGTGTCTGTCCATTTCTTATAGAGAGATGTGACTTCTCCAACTCTACTAAAAACTGCACTTTAAAAAATTAAAACAGATGCTCTTACTTTCTTTTATTTAATTTTAGAGCACGAATTTATGTCTATTCCTATACTTTTAATCTCTCTGTGGGTTTAAATTGATAGTGTGTTATGTATGTTTATGTATGTGTGTATGTATCTACATTGGAACAACATGAATTATTTAACTATTTCTTCAAAATAACAACAATCTGTTCAAATATATATGCTTCTGTGCGTATCTATAAAGGAATACAGTGCTGTCTTTAAATAAATTCCTGTCTACTAGGTCCATGAGGTGAAAAAACAAAATTTTTATTTGGCCTTCTATATTCCTTCACATCCTTGCATATTCAGTATCACTGTTTTACAATTTTCCTGTTTATTTTTTCTAATTGAATTCTTTATTGGTACAATTTATATACATCTCAAAATCACATATAACATTGGGAAATTTGTACCAGTATATGCCACAAGTTAATTCTCATTTTTACCCATATCCCTACCCACTCCCCCCTCCTCCCCCCTTATACATGCTCTTTTATTTTCTTTCTGTATCATATTTATTCCTTCCCCTCATCACATTCCCAC